>VZRM01006301.1:5261297-5404170 GCA_013397955.1 Grantiella picta
GAAAGAATAAAAAACCTCACCAAAAAAAAAAAAAAAAAAAAAAAAAGGTGATATTTCATAGGGTCTGCAAAGATTTTTATCTGTTTGAGGTGTGGAATGAATAAAAAAACTACAAGTTCAAAACCTCTAAGTATTTTGCGCTACCATCATATCTAGCTTAAGAGAAATTTCTCACTGTGAATCATGTGCTGGACTTGCTTTTGTTGGTTTATAATGCTAGGAAGTTGCCTCAAAAGTAAAAACGCTGGTTTATTACAGTATCATTATAAAAAAAAAAACCTGTCAAACAAAAGATAGTTATTTCTTTACAAAGACAAAGTCCCATTAAATTAGAAAGGTTTGTGTGATTAAAAGAGAGACCCACAAGTCAAGTAATGGCAGTATGCTTAGGATTAGAAGGCAGAGATTGTCTAAAATTTCTTCTTTTAATGGGACATCTCCAGATTAAAACAAACAACCACCAAAAAAATCCACAAAAGCCTCTCCAAGAAACAAAGCCAAACACCAGTAAAACATAAATGCACACTATTTTTTATACTTCAAACAATTCTGGTACTTCAGGCTGTTGATTTTTTTCTTTACATGAATTTTTACAGAAGGTTCTCTGCACATTTTAAGGCAGAAGGATCAGTGTAACACTTTTTAAGAAATGAATATGTAATCCTGCATCTTTTAGTGGTTAAGAGGAAAAATGGTTTTAACAGTCAATCAAAAAGGGTAACAAAAGGAACACAAAGGAGGTCTCAGTTCACTAAGTACTACTTGTCTTTGCAGAGAGAAATTTTGTCTAGAAGCATTCAAAATGCAGAGCCAAAGCACTCTTCTGCAATGTCAGAACTCAGCGTCACGAGGCAAAATGGTTTTGCTGGGTAGAGAATTATTCAAAAGTTTTCTTCCTAGTTGCAAAGAATTAAAACGTCCTGTTAAAACCTCTTCAGTGAGCCAGCACCACTAGCCAGGCTGCAGTACCTGCAGCAGCAGCAACACTGCCAAGGGCATGCACTGCTCTGCTGCCTTTATCAGTGCAACTTGTGGTGGAGGAGCAAACAAAAGGTCAAAATCTTTCAACCTGCCAGAACCACAAAAAACACCCCCATAGTGTCCCAACCATGACCTTAATGCAGGTGAAGAGCAGATTGAAACTGTGAAAGTAAACAAGATGGAGAAACATTGACAGGTACTACATGTCCTAACTTGGAGGCAAGAAGCATTTGAGTGTTAATGTCTATATATGCTAATTTAATTAGTAAAATGAGGTACTGTATACCATACTACTTAAAAAATCCAAGACTCACTGCATGGACCAAAATATTATTTGACATATTATATACTTATGAAACAAGTTTGCCATATCTATCCCAGAAACAAGTTTGCCATGTCTATCCCAATTCCTATAATAACTTTGTTCACATCAAAATTACTCTACAGAGCCTGGAAAAAAAAAGTGTAAAAGTTGTTTATCAAAACTCCCTTCCTGTACCATAAATTAAGGCTTCTACTACATGTGTGTCAATAACATAGACTAGTAGAAAATGAGAACTTAAAAAAAAAAGAAAGAAAAAGCACTATATATTTACAAAGAAGAATAGTACTTGTTCTTTGTAAAAATGGAAAATTATCTCCTTTCAGGGAAAAAGTAGTGGAAGTGGAAAGTATCACTGACTTTTACACTATATCCCTATATGCTTCATTTTAAAAAGCCAAAAATATATTTATTTAACTGGTCACATTATCCTAATGTATCCTGGGAGAAATAATGTTTCTGGAAAGGTGCAGCCCAAGGTAGTTACAAAAAACTTTATGAGAACATTTAAATAAATAAATAAAAATCCAGTCTCATCCTCTCATATTGCTATCTCTCAGCTTTAAAAAAAACAAAAATACAGGTAGCTCTGTTTAAAGGAGTGAAAATGAGGCACATTGATTAGGTGAGTCTGAATTGAAACTGGGACATTAAGAAATAATAGCAGCAGGTGTTCCCTTATTCTTCTGCTGCCGAAAAAAAAGATGGAACTCTAGAACTTCTTCCTCTGATTACAGTGATGCATTTGAGTTTCTAATGGCTAAAGAAGGCATTATAAGAAATTTTCCTTTTGTTTTTCAATTACTGTTGTGTGTAAAGCAAAAGTTTTAACTCCCAGAATCTGCATTTGGAGTATTGGAATTTCTCTCCATTTTTGACTCCAGCGCTGACTGTGACGGTAGCAAGAGCACAGTGAGCACTCTCGGGGCATTGCCCCTCCTTCTGAACCCCTTGTAGGATGTATGACACAAAGTCTGGGGAGAGCCAGGAGCCCTCTGCACTGCACAGCATCAGTCAACTCTTTCTGCTGAAATAAGTACAGCAATAAGTGTCTGTCCCTTTCAAAGACTTTTTCTAATATTAGCAGGTATCTCCTGTTCCCCATTTTACAAAGGAGAAACTGAAAGACCAAACCTGTTTTTTAATTGCATCTCTGAAGTGAACACCTTTGAAAATTAAATGCCTGAACTTACATTTCCTGTTGGGAATCCATGGGTTTTATTACCTGATGGCAGTTCAGAACAGTTTTTCCATTTCACTTCTATTCTACTCCCTGACAGCCTGGAGAGATTCTGCACACAGTAGGGCAAACTTTCCAAGAGGCAGCCAATAGCAGTCATGCTAAAAGGGACTTTGGGGCAAATTCTTTAAGTCTTAATCTATCTGCTTGCTTCTACTTTAACACCTTCAGAGTAATTTGCAGTATTTTCACCCATACAAGCATTATTTAATTTAAAAGGAGTACGAAGAGGAATATCTTCTTTAAATTGTATGCCAAAGTCAGTTTGTTGCATAAAAGAAACAAGCAGAGCCTCCCAATGTCTGTGAATTAAAGGGATTTTCAAGACTTCCTACACCAAACGTGAAGCACCATAAAAATAGATTCTTAGAATAGTTAAATAGTAGTCTGGAATGTAATTAGAAACTTCAAATATTTGAAGTTGAATGCAAATTAATTTTCCTTTACTTTCTTTTAGTTAGATTTCTTATAAGGAGCCTAATACCGAATCAGAAATAAATCTTTCCCCCTAAGTTAGAAAATATTTTTAAGTGGTAGGAAAAGGGTTAACCAGACCCAATCAGAAGCATGCACACAAAGAAAAATATGCTAAAAGTAGTTAAAAATCATAGGGGGAAAAAAGAAATATTGTATTAAAAGGTGAGGTATAATCAGGGTAACTACAGTTACTTTGAACCTTGCGACTTTCAGAGAGTAGGGTTTAGATAAGACCCTATTAAAAACAGTCTTCATTCTTCCGGAAAAAGGCACAAGATGATACTTACAATACCACATAAAATAAATAGGAAATCTAGATAATATCCTGGAAAATGCTAGTTATCAAGAGTTTCACTTGGAAACTATGTACTATAAGATTAAAGATAGAAAAATTTTGCCACCAGTACCTAGTCCTGTTAGGGCTGTAGCTTTTCATATCAACACCTCTTAGATTAAGCTGAGGTTATATCAGGAACCTTACTTTACATTAGTGTTATATTTACTATAGCCATTAATCTCTCTGAAATATGCATTTAAACAATCTACATGTATCAGTGCACACAGCACTGGTAATATATAATCTGATAATTCAAAGAACTAAAACTGTCCACTGATGGATCACCTTCCTTTCTAAAAGAAGTGCCGTAAACATGGAAATTTCCACCTTTTTTATGCAAAACACACATCAAAAGCTGAATACAAAGATTAGGCTCAATACAAGAATACTTTCTGGGATGTGAAATTGAGGATACTGGAGTTTGGTATTAAAGAGACTTGTATATTATTTTCTTTTTAATTAGAAAAATTTCTAACCCTATATGCTGCACATAATAGATTCAAAGATTCAAAATGAAAAACTTATGTGATTTTTTTTACAGCTTTGTTGTGTAGGGTAATTTTTCTGTGGTAGAGAAAATGCCCTGTTTCCATAATAAACTTCATCAGGATCTCACAAGTTATTACAGTTCTGAGCTAGGAAAAAAAGTCGACATAATACCTTATAGTAACCCAGAAAGTGCACCTTCAACAGTTGTCTCTGACTTTTTCCTGTTACAATAGGCATTTGAAGTGACATCTGAGCTATTTATTTTCAGTGAGAAACCAAGCACTTGTGTCAAGTAGCACCACATTCCACAGGCTGTCTCATTTAAAAGCTGTAAGTCTAGCTAGATACTGGCATGCATGATTCAAGGTGATAGAATTCAGTACTTAGCAGGGGAGGGAAAGGCATTTAGAAGATAAAAGAAGTCCACTTATGAACTGCGAAAAAATATAAACTCATTGAGGGAAATGTTAAGTTCAGATACATGTGCTCAAATATCTCACTTAATCAGTCAACAATAAAATATCTGACAAGGTATTGTAAATAGCAGAGTTCTCCTTTGGGATATAGTCTGTTGCTTTCACAGGATAAGCTACAGTCAGTGGAAAAAGTTATGGAATACAATGTTGGGGTATGTTTGAATTTACTGAGTTTCTTCTGAAATGCCTTCTGGTGGGCTATTTAGTATTCATCACCATGCTTCTGTGGAGCAACGGCTGTTAATCTTCTAAAATATACAGAAAAGGAAAAAACATTAGCTCTACAAACAAGCTTATTTCGTCCTATCTTGTCATTTTTAGTAGAAAGCCCAACAGCTCACCTAAGGGGGAAACGATTTAGTAGTTAACTGTAAATTAAATAGCTCAAACAGGAACTTACTGTCCAGTGTATCTAAGAATCAGTGAAACAAATTCCCTTTTCTTCTCTTTTCAAGGTCAGCACCAAGACGACAAACAGTCTGTATTACACAGTTGTATCATATAGTCAACATGCCAGACGATGAACCCATAATTCAACAAGCTCAGACTTAAGGTCCAGCACAAACACAGAGTTAAATGTGCTTCCCAGTACTTCTGAATATTGCAGACATTGCTGCTCCCTGGGAAAACAACCAATCCCCCAGCCACACAGACAGAAACCTCCTCCTTTTCCTGCCCCTCCAACCCCTTCCTCCAGTGCAACCCAAAGAACCAGAGAAATTAGAAGCATGGCAGGCAAGGCCAAGACGGAATTTTTTGTCTGCTCAATGTGGAGTCACTGAAATGAACTTAACAGCTCAGTGAGATAAACAGCACTGCTCTGGTTTTACATTGGTACAGAAGAGATGAAGGTCTAACTCCCCTTTTGTTGTTTAACTGATTTTAATGAGAGAAACTGGGGAGGGAGAGGGAAGAGTTTCCAACTACTTTCTGAAAAGGTATCTTTGAAGGGAAAAATGCCAGCTTCAAAAAGGAAGAAAATCGAAAGCTTTTCCTCAAGTTCCCTTTCATTTCTTATCTTCCTAAAATACATATATACACTTTGTTCCAGGAAATGTCTGAAATGCCTTCTGGTAGCTTTTAAATAAACATGAAAATCTCCTTTTGAGTTCAAAGAATTTCAAATAATGACAGGGGAAGAGTTCTTGGACTGTAACACAGATGTAAACAAAGGTCATGAATCACTCTCAATAATTAAAATGCATTATCATTACTTTTGGACTTTTAGTCTGCTATCACATAACTGAAGTAGACATGAGCAAAGCTCTAATGTGCCTCCATAGCAATCTTTTCCTGTACACTAAAACCAGCAGACCTCAGTTACATTTCTCAGCTAGGAGCTAATGTTTCTGGGTACATGTTACTGTTGCAGTTTCATTTGTCAGTAAAACCTTATTTACTTGCTTCCTGTTATTAATTATGGGAAACAGGATCTCTTCAAACTGTAGGAGAGGCTCTTTTAACTCCTGTCTAGACTTTTCAAGACAAAATATTGATGAGCCCTTTAATGTTTGTGCAGAGACACAATCTGAGCAAAAAAAACCCCCATCGTTACCCCAAACAGCTCAAGACTCCTTATCACACATTCAGAAAAAAAAAAAATCCTTTAAATCACTCGGGCTCACATCCTTATTGTTAGTCACTGAAGTAAGGTTTCCTTTCATAGTTGGATACTTTCTTCATCTGTCACACTGATTAATTAACAGCTCACAGTATGAGCCCTGAGCTTAAATAGCCTACTGAAACGAGGAGAGATCAACGTTAATATTCCTAAAAAGCTGAAGAGGAAAAATGCTTTCCTTAGTATGAAGGGATCTGCCTTCTAATAATAAAAAAATTAACTAATTTCTGTTTGGTTACATTACACTAGGAGATGAAAGCGTCCAGCTTGCAAAGGGAGATTGCAGTGGAGGATTAAGACAAAAGTTAGAGAAGACTTAAACACTTTAAATTAAGCTGTTGGTTGGAAACAACCAGGTATTGAACACTAGTGAAATTATTTTCATCATCATTAAGAAAGCCCAGTTTACCAACACATAATGAGCAAATCCATAAAACTGCAGTACCTTTGCCTGTAAAAATACATGGGGAAAAGACATGCGAATACATGAAATGAAGAGTTGCTAAAATCTTAAAACTAAAGCTGGTTTTAGCCAAAGAATTTGTTGTTTCTCTCACACACACCTTTTTCCCCAAACTGTTACAGTCCAGCAATTAATTTCAAGAGTCTGACTTTCAACAACTGCAAGTTCTCCCCCTTTTTTAGCCCCTCCAGTACTGCTGAGTGGGCAAAAATTACAGATGCAAGAAAAGCTGACAAATGAGTGCAAGGCCCCTCCTCTCCAGTGCCTCGACAGTCAGAGCCCCTGCCAAAACATGCCTGAAAGCTAGTGAGGGGACAAAGACACAGAGATTCCATTTTTTTCAGGGAAAACAGATTTCATGTAGAAACGACTCGGGAGAAGAAAAGCACATTGGCACACGTGTAATTTCAAAAGCAGAGCAGGAACTAATGTTTCAAGAAAAAGTGAAATCAAATTTGCTTATTCAGTAAGCTCAACAAATGCTATTTAAACACACAGCTCTTTTTAAACTGCAAAGTGCTACAGGGATAGCAGAGGCAAAGCTCCCATAAAGTCAGAAAAACATTTTCAGTCATGATGAACTATCAGTTTAACACGATCCAAGCTAAGAGTTCACGGCTGTTCCTCTAAATCATCTCCTGATAATGCCGTAGTACACATGCAACCAAAACAAAGTAAATCCAGCTTTTTAGCTCAAATCTTTTTGAATGTGTTTACTACTAAAAGATGCTTCCCCCAGGGTGTCATTAATAAAGTTGCAATGAGTTTAAAAGCCTGGCACCTAGACACATCCAAGTTTTTGAGCTTTTCATAACAAGTTTACTACTTTTGGCTTGTTGAGCTGTCGTGACTGGCGCTCCTCACTGAGCTGAAACAGGTCTGCCTGTGAGCAGGGAGTGCAGCAGCGAGGTGAATGCAGACAAGAGAAGCAGGAGGAAGAGCAAGGCCATGATTTCACCTTGAAGCTAGTCAGCAAGCTGGGGGAAAGTCCAACTGATGGAAGGAAGATTTGGGACAATTCAAGATTCTCACTAATTTAAAATTTAAAAAGATATTCACAACAGCATATGAGATTAGAAACTATTGTTTTAAGCATGATTCAAGTCCTTTAGGACTCAGTGGCCAAAGAAGCTACAGCTAAAAATAACATAAGCTCACACCAGATTGGCAGTTTAGGAAGTAGAGGTGTAAAATGGAGTTTTAGTCTGCAAAAAGATTTTCAAAATGCTCCCAGCTCTGATAATTAGTGTTCATCAACATGTAGCATTCTTACAAACTCTCTGCTCGTAATATACCTTTCCTTTGTCTTATGGGAGGCTGTTTCTACAGAGGCACTCTGATTCAGCCAAAGTCTTCCAGTCTTTCAGCAGGATACTAATGCAGTATAAACAGAACACAGAAATCTTTACATATAAACACACTAAAAATGCGCTTAATGCCCTGAATCGACAGGTTTGTGATTGAGGATAGAATACAACTGCTGAGAGCTAAGAGGCCCAAGGGCACTGTGCCTCACAGAGCACCATGGGGAGTAAGCCCAGCTCTCTGGGCTCACCCTCTCCTCACCCTCATTCCTCCCTTCCTTCAGCCTGTGAGGATGTGGCACAGTTCTTGTTCTGAACCCAGGTGCCACCTCGTAGCCCTTGCTCTCCCCTTCCCTCTGCTCCTGAAGACTGCTCTGCCAGTAGACTTAAGGACTGGGAATCTTTGACTAGCTACTAAAACCACTTCAGGTTAGCAATGCTGATTGTTTCACAGGGATTGGGATAGTCCAAAACAATTTATAAAAAAATTTAAAAAAACAAAACCCAGACCTCTTCTCTTACGGTGCTCCTGGTACTTCATCTCAGTGTTACACCTGAGATGAAGTACCAGGAACATCAGAAAAAAACTTGAACATTACATATTTAGTTACAAATCCATATTTATTTTTCATTAAATTTCCTCACGTTCCTTTGGCTGACCCTACTATCCTCCCTCCTGTTTAGTCTTGACATGTTCTAACCCTTCATAGCCAAGCAGTAGCTAAATGGGTTTGGGGATTTTTCTATGCATTTTTTCATCAAACCATCACTTTGCCCCTCCTAGATACTATCCTATTCATGCATAGCTGTGTCCATTTGACCTCCATTCTCAACCAGACCAAACTACCATTACATTTTCATGTTTTTAGTACAAAGAGAAGTTAGATGTTGTCTCACTGCAGAGGTGAAAATAGTTTGCATCTCCCCATCTGATGCAGTTACTGCTACATTCCCCTCATTTCAAATTCTCATAAACTGAATCCCCAACTCTTCCTCTATCCCACCCACAGGAAGTAGAACAGCTGCACTTGTACACATAGCTCAAGAGTGATATGATTGCCTGATCTCCAGGAATATTCCAAGAGAAAAGGAGACTTAGTCTGTGGTCAAATTCTAGAACTGCTAATAGCGGAGCTATATTTAAAAAAAAAAAAAAAATGGGGCTACATTCAGTGACTTAGGTAAGAAAAACAGAGCAGAGGATGAAATAAGGTTTATGAATAGTTACAAACATGCTTTATCTCATACAGCTGGTAAAACTCTTCAGACTATCATTACAAAGCAATCTTTACAGAGACAATTCAAGATATATCAGATTATAGAAAGGTTGAGGCAGTGAAAAATATTATCACTTGATTTCACGTATGTTCCGTCACTCACCTAACAATATTCCTGTCTGAATACTTTTAAAGACTACTTGAAAAATCAGTTGTTAGCATTACTTCAACCTATAGAAGCTATTGAAAAACAAAATGAAATCTTGCATCTTTGTCTAATGTCTGTCATTGCAGCTGAGCTCATTTTAATGACCGCATGTCCAGGCAGTGTGTGGCACAGGGCTTGAAAAGGAAGGAGACTTATGTTTTACTTGGCACTGGTACAGCATAGGTCTTTAGCATAAAATTTATTAGCATTAATGGGCATTTGTGCAATTAAAGCACTGTGCTTTAATTCCCTGAGGGGTGATGGGGTTTTTTTCATGTCCTATAAAAAAGACAAATAAAAAATGTGAGATTTTTCAAAGCTATTTGAAGAATTCAAAGTTACATGTTCCTCCATTAATCATAACAGAGAAGGCATAGCTGAACAAGATGGATCTGAAATTCTCAAAATGTCTTCCATGAAACCACATGAGAGTTAATACTAGACACCAGGGTTTTTGAGAATATGCTATATAACTAAAGTATTATGCAAGGCCACAAGTTCTTCAAAAAGTAACCATTAGACCCCTGAGTTGTATAGATTTGGGAAAAATATTTTTAGATTCCATATACCACATTTACTTGGTATTAAACTTGTTTAAAGGAGTCCAATTTAATAAAGTGGCTTTGCGAAGCAACTCAAATACTTGTTACTTGAGCCCTGGCATTTTCTTTCCTGAATGCCAAGAATTTAGAAGGCTTTGAGAATCCCATCACCTAACCCACTGCACTTCAAGGACAGGGGAGACATTTATGTAGTTCCTCATATGCTTTTGAATATCACAGGCTGAGATTAGAATAATATTCAGAGCCACTGAAAAACTGCAGGAGTGGTGCAGGTTTTATCAGGATTGGTGCATGTCACCAATAAAGATCAGACTATTACCTAGATCTGCATTTCAGTTGTTAAGCAGGATTAATTTTCTGTAAGAGAAAATTAATTCAAAATTACACTATGGAAAAAACCAACACACACAGGTTTTTATTTTTTGATTTTTTAGAAGCCAATCTTCCCAACACTTATATGTAGCACTGAAAAATAATTCTGTAGCTCATTTTCTGCCAATTTTTTATTGTTTATATGTCTGAATGATCTTACATGAACAGCATGGAAAAATATCACTGATATATAATTATTTATGATGTCTAAACTATTGAAAATATAAGGCTTATTGATAATATTGTGCCACAGCTTAATATTCTGAATATTCAAATTCCATTTAGAGCTATCTTAAGGCAAAACCTATTTTACCTCAAAATCTGAAGAAAAAGTTAGTACAGATTATGTACAAAACCACTAAGACCTTTATAGTGACACTAGTGATTTTTCCTTGGGGAATGTCAAGATCAGTTATTGGCTGATCTATTGGACATAGCCTAAACTATCAAACAAAATCCTTTATTTCTTTGTCTTCTAGACAAATCACTACAGAGATGGAGCCCAGCAATGAAGGGAGCGGAGGGCAATTTGACCAACATCATCGGTGTCGGTTCCCCAGAAGTCGATGAAACACGTTATCGGGTCTCGAAGGTACATCCCAGAGATTAGTTGCTGTGCCATACAATTAGTAAATGATTAAAACAAGATGTTTTCTTCGATTACGTTAAGATACTGGCAGCAGTGAGAGCTATTACCTTCCATCGAAGAGTCTACTTTCCTAAATTACGTTGTTTATTAGCACATCATTAACAATGTGCCACCTCAGCCAAATGATCAGTGGTCTCAGGTACAAAGTAAAGATCATTACAGAACTCCACCACCTGCCTCATTTGAGCAAATCAAGTAAGTACATCTGAGTCACAGACTGCAAAAAACGTTTGAATGCTAGTTTTCATCTTCAGCTTTGTGCCTTTTGTGCCCAACCCATAAGCCGCCTTCTGAGGAATCAACAAAACCATGTAGAGACAGAATTAAACACACAAGTTTTTGAAACTAAAACATTTTTCTCTTCAAAAGAGCAGGACCCCAGGTAAATGATGCCTTTTAATATAGCACATGAAAATTTCAATTATGGAAATCATTATTCTAGGCACTATGTGCCATTTTATATTCCCAGCAGGATGTTTTTCATCTCATCAAGAGTTTCCAAGGCTGTTTAGTGCTCCTGTATATGCAAAACACATTTAAGGGCCCCCAAGAAGATCTGTTAATTAAAAAGCCTAGTCAAGTGGCCAGACAGACTGGAACTTGAGGATTATAGGTAAGAGGGATGAAATGAAGGCTTGGAAATTATAATTTCTGTTTCTGTGGTAGCAGCAGAAGCAGCTGTTATAAGCTGGGCAAATTAAAGATGTGGTTGACTAAGCCAGCAGTCTGGAAACATTGCAAAAACATAACAGCAAGTCATCTGCACCCCACTTTTAAAAAGCCAAAAGTGCTGACCATTTCTTTTTTACTCTGTCTTCCTGTTATTCAGATCTGTCACAAATATCCTCCAGCTGGTACCCTTCGAGCCCTTATTCACCAGTTCTAGTTTCCCACCCCCATTTTAGGGAGTTAGTAGTAATTCTTGGGATTGTGGACAAGTGCTCCATAGTGGGAGTAGTCAGCAAACAAGAAAGGACATGTTTAAAAGAAGAGCAGGTGAAATAACAGAGTTGAAGTTCTTTTTTTTTTTTTTTTGCATATAAGAGTTGTTCATGTAAAAACAGTCTTCCCATACTGAACTGATATTTATCATTCCTTGAGAGCTGTTTCATCTGCCCACTACAATCAACATCTGGGTACAGAAAAGTCCCCAGTTATAAAAGACAGATTGCCACCACACTTTCCGGATACATTTATTAAGTGTCTTGTAATTGACTATTTTCAGGGGGGAAAAAAAAAAACCAACCAACCCTTTTTCTTTCTACATTTTTAGTATGCTTTCACAAATACTTTTAAAAAGGTTAAAACTAGTTGTGCCATGAGCTAATGAGGTTATACGTACTTTTGCCATATCAGAAAGGGATGAAGGATAGATGAGGTACTGCATAAATATGTTACTTAAAAGACCCCAAAACCATCCTAGAACAACCCTTTGTCTTTTCTCAACAGCAGGTATGGATTTCCTTTAAGAAGCAGAATAAACATTAGTTGCTTTGCTTAGGCAGCTTTTAGGTCAGCGTTGCAAAGCTAGAATCTGTCTCAATTTATATTAACATAAACCTGTGGTCTATTTTTGATCTTATTTACATCATGAATGAATGAATACCTCCCAATCTCTTTTCCTCTATGTTTATTTGTATTCAAGACAAACTCATCATTTCAGATCTGTGGTAGATGCATTTTTAAGTGTTGCCATTTCAGTACTACACCAAGGATGCTGTTAATAGTGTTGCTGCATTGAAACATTGCATCTGATTTGAGGCACACTCAAGCTTTTTGCAAACAATTGTTCATTAAAGGCATTTGAAAACTGTTTATGAGATTCATACCATAAATCTTTAACAGACACAAAATTGATTCAGGGACATTGAGTACTCCATTTTTTATCAGAAATTAGTTTTTGGTGGCATGGATCCTTTGTCTGTTGCCTTTACCTGAAACAAATCAATTGCCATTTTGCATTTTTGTACAAGTCTAAGAGAATGAGAGAACAGAAAAACAATTCTAAAGGTTAAACGCCATATTCAGTACAGTCTCTCCCCCGCCCCTCTGTTACAGCAGGTATTTGAGGAGGTTCTTTACATCTCCTCCCACTCAGTTTCTCTGCTCCATAAGCAGAAAGCAGCTGCTGGTTCTTTCAAGTCTAGCGGTTAGTTGACATTTACCAATAGTTTATGGTTTTCATTCTACCTTAGCAAGGAAAAGAGCTAGAATATCAGTTTTAAAGAGTGAATATTAAATCTTTATATTTGTAATTTCCCCCCACCCCAAACTGGAGGAGCCTGTAGCCAAGGTTTTTGGTGGGACTTGAGGAATGGACAAAGACAATGCTGTGAATCATCACAGAGAACAGGACCAATGAGTCCTGACTTTCCTGTTACATTCTTTCCCATGGAAAACACCTCATTGCAACTCTTGACCAGCAGTGCTGATTCATTTGTTTCCCTTTCAATCCCACAGTGTAAAAAACTGCTGTGTATAATGTTGATTACATATCTGACTTCACAAACTCTACAGCATTATTTAGAAACCGCCATAAAAAGAAAGAAAAGTTTTGCATATATACCTATTTGATGGTAGAGATGGGTAGAATGAGACAGGTCTAGCATACATCACAGAAAACACTATTTTCCAGAGCAAGGAGAAAAAAACCCAGTTGAAACATATACAAAGAATGATATTAAGTCCTGCAAACACTGTGTAGCAAACTCATATGAAAGGTTAGCCCTACAGTTTAACTCTCCATGCCAGGCTCAAGCAGGCTAAAATACAGCCCTGATATATTACTTCACTCCCAGGTAAACACACTGATACAAGTCTGTTCAAGGTTTATCTTTCTAAAATTTATCTTGAAAACAATTAAAATTATGAATTTTTAAATACATGAAATCATTATATCAAAACACGGATGAAAAATATTAGTGTTATGGCCACTAATTCAACAGTAGAAAACGCTTTCTAAAACTATTTTCAGATTAGCAGGTATTTTGAAATAATAATAAACAAAATATAGTCAGAGAGAGCTCTCTTTTAGGGCAAGATTATACACAAGGGAATCAGGAAAACAGAGGTGATCTGATAAGCAAAATTTCCCCCAAATCAAGAGGTTAAAATAGCCATACTTGTTAACAGCCTGCTAAAACCCCCAGGAGACCTAAGCTCAGAAGTCAGTCAGCTGGTAATACTGTGTGTGTCATGGACTTTTTCAGAGCAGAAATCCAGAGTACGAAAGTCTTTTATCTGATAATATTTACTATCAAAGAATTTTTTAAAAGGTAACATTAACAGGATTGCTGCAGATGCAAAAAGGAACTTGGAACATGCAAATCCTGGATGACTCCAAGTTTCACCTAATGTGTCTAAAGCCACAAAAGTAAACCATCACAGACACATCACACACACAGACAGGGCAAGAAAATGCCATACTGTTTTTTTCCAGGTCGAGGTCAGGACACTTGAAGACATCTATAACTGAACATGGTTTCTTCTTCCTAAATCAAGGCTTCCATGATTGAACATCATAGAAGCAGTTATGAAAGTTCTACTGGCTCACATCTGCACAAACTCAGTGGTGCAGCAGTTTGCTGCACATGTGTTAAACAGGCAGCACTAAAACCTATAAAAACAGCTCAAAGCAAAATGAAAAAGTACTTGAAGAATTTCACATCGATAACAGGAATAAAACATGAAGACAACCTTTTCTGCAGGTCAGCAAGCTAAAAGCACTAAGAGAAAAAGCAGTTTGCAGCAATCCACACACAATAGATCCTGAGCATTACTTCCTTTTATCATATGTTGCACTTACAGGGCACTAAATTTTTCTAAACAGCATCCAAAGTATACTTTCAAGTCCATCCAACAAACATCTGAATAACACAGCAGACTGAAATATTTCAAAGAGATCAAATACACGCCAATGGCTACCTCTTGTTCCCTTGAATTAAAAGTAAAGAGCAGCTTATCCAGAAAGCAGAATCTAATTAAAAATTATCTTTTCTAAAGAATAAAGGAAAAAAGCACCAATCTTTAAGCAAGGTGGAAACTCAGCTGGATATGGACAGCAGTGTCTGTTTCTTTTTGCAAAGTAACGTATCAGAAGCACATTCAAACCCACATTTAAGTGGTAAATATTAAAACCATGAAGTACTAAAAATGAAGATCATGGGAGCATTTTCCAAGCACAGCCTTTCTTCCCCCACTGATGGAAGCTTTAGGGAAAATCAGATATACCTGCATTCAAGTACATTTAAAAAAAGGATCTTAGCACACATGCTAGACTTCGTAAAAGTCACTTGACTGATTTCAATTAGCATTTGCACTTCAAAAGAGATGATGCAATAGTCAAAGTAGCTAAGGTTTTTCATGTTTTTTTATGAATGGAAAACAGATTTGGACACATCAGATTGATTCTTTTATATTCTTCCATAGACTTTGGATTTATGAACAGGACTTTTTTCCTCAAACTTGTTTCCTTCTGATGGGTTTTGTATTTTCTAAAGAAGCCTTCACATTGCCAACATTAGCTCTAGTTTTCACTGTGCATAAATAAAGCAAAATAAGTACACATATAAGTGCACAGACAGCAAGGCGTTTCTTTGCAATACTCAGTGGAATAAACACAGAAATGTTCCATTGCTCTGAAGCCCTTCAGCCACAGCATCTTCCTTTACATACACATACAGTTGCTTCAATCTCATCGCTAAAAGTAAACTATACCATTATCATATTTTTTCTTTACTAGACAACATGAACAATGGGTCTATGCGTTACTGTCACGACTGATCAGTAAATAATATTCCTTTCTCAGAGAGATAAAAAGATTTCTGAATTTTATTATTAGACTAAAGAGAAGTATGTCTAAGTTATTTTAATTTTCTTTTTGGAAAAGGAGCTTATCATAAAAGAAAGATGAGAAGAAAAACTAGGCAGCATGATCATTTTCCAGATAGATAGCTTGATCATTAAGACTTTCACAGAAAGTATCAGAAACCCAGGTTTCCAGGCCCTTCTCCAACAACAACAGAGCTCTGACATTCTGAAGGCACACCAAAAACACCAGGCCATCAACCCTTCTAAGGCAGCAAGGGGGCTTTTTTCCTTCTCCTCACACAAAAGGCCCTTCCCAGAAAACCTTCCACTGAAAAATATATTTCTTCAAAACCTCCTGCATTTTCCCCACAGAGGGAAAAAAAAGATTAAGTTTTCAACCCGATGTAGTTACAGTTTTGCATAGAACTGCAATTACAGGGAAAAACAAACAAAATGAGAAAAAAACCTACTCCTTCTATAAAGTTAGAGTAATACCTTTAATCATATTACAAGCTTAATGCATTACATTAATTTTTTTAATTAACACAGTTGGACTTTTAGATCAAACAGAAGAGAAAAAAGATTTTGATCCAACAAAAGCATGTTATAAAAACAATGCTCTTCAAAACAGGTCAAGTATTTTCTTGTGCTTGACGACTAAAAAAGGGGATTTTCCTTAAGGCAGTCATTAGGTGTTGTCTTTATTTTTTTTACTTTTTTTTTTTAATGGTAAGATATAATTCCTACCCCTCTATTAAGTACACTCTAATCTGTATTCCTGTGAATAGCAATTTTCTCAAGACACTTTTTTTGCTATTAGTTGTGATAGGATTGCTTTCTCTCAAGTTTGCATTTTGCAGACCACAAGCTTCAGAAGATGACTGTGGAAGAAACACACTGTGCAACCCATCCTGTTGATATGACACAAAGTACAGCCCAGTTTTGTATTCTTTCCACTCTGAAGGAGTCTCACATCAGGTAGTGGAAGCTAACTTATTTCTTTGCTGTTGAATTACTACCTTTCCCCCCCCAGCCTTCCCCTCTCAAGCAGTTTGCATTTTAATATTCTGGAGAATCTTTGAATTGCTGCTGCCCTGGGGCCGCAATAAGGTATGGCTGTCCCACTGCAGCCTGAGGGAGGAAGGGAGCTGCTTATGGAGACCCTCACACCTTCCCCTTCTCACAGAGCCAAGCGAAGTCCATTAGAACTAACAGGGCATGCAGAAAGCAGAAGAGAGGGCTAACTGAGTTTAAAAGCTACGTAGTTGCACTTCATTTAGGAAATGCTTAAAGGCTTGCTCGAGAGTTTAGTAATGAACCTAGACCACAGAGCAAAGTGAATGTTCAACCCCACATGCCCAGAAGGGAGAGAAGATCCTTTTCTCCATGCTCCTATGCCCATGTTAGCCCCTCCAATCTTTCTCCCACAAAGTAGGATTCCAGGAATCATCTCCATTTTTCTTATCCTGAAGGCAGAACTGTGTACTGTTAACAGTTTTTATAATCCTGATTACAAATTTCTATTACAATAAAACCTCAGTATCATCACCTGAAATCAAGAATCTCTCTTACTACATCTTGTTAAAAAAAAAAAAAAAGGCCATTTTAACCCTAAGCCAATTAGGCAAATAGTAATGGCCACAGAGAGTTTTGGAACAGAAAAAAAATCCCATTTGATCTTTTCTGCCACAAGTGGGAATCATAGCTGGTACCTGAGAAGCTTTCGCCCTGATCACTGAGGCATTTAAAATAATTTAAATTATCTGTAATGATGATTTAAAATGGGCTAACCCACAACCTGATTATCCACAGCATTTAATGGATCAATTATGTATGGAAGGAACCCAGGATGTGCCCCCAACTCAGTCACAAATACATTCAAGAAACTTGAGCAGATGCACATTCGACCATAGTAGGACATATTTCTGAAACAATACCCAAAATATGGGAACAACCACAACTAAAGCTGTTCTCACATGCTTTGTTTTTACTGACTCCAAGCTTTATTAATCTTTTAGTGTCCTGTAAAAACAGCCCCATGAAACAGCAGGAGAAACACTGAAGCTGAACATCTAGAAACACTTAGGTTTATATGCCAACTGCAACTGTGACTAGAGCAAGTAGCATGATGAAGGTGGAGGGTCTAGAGCCCGAGTCCATCCAGGAACAGCTGAGGGAACTGGGGTTATTAAGCCTGGAGGTTCAGGGGAGAATTTATTACTCTCTACAACTACCTCACAGAAAGCTGCAGCACAGTGTGTCTGAGTATCAAGTGTTTGGTTTTTTTCTCCAAGTAACAAGTGATAGGATAAGAGAAAATGGCTTCAAGTTGCACCAGGGGCCATTTAGATTTGATATTAGGAAAAATATTTTGACCAAAAAGCCTGTCAAGCACTGGAAAAGGGTTCCCAGAGAACTGACGAGGTCAACATCCCTGGAGGTACTTAAAGGATGTGTAGGATTGGGGCTTAGGGACATGACTTAAGTAGTGGGCCTGGCAGCGTTAGGTTTACCGTTTCACACAGTGATATCAAGCGCCTTTTCCAACCTGAATTATTAAATGAATGACTGGTTCAAATCATTGGCTATGGTGCCATGTATGCTTCTTTAGATAATGGCTAATTCCTCCTCCCATGACAGCTAAAATGTCATCGTTATAGCCTCAAACCAAGTGGTTCTTGCACTCACCTGAGCCACATGAATGCATTTACAGACTGAAACCCATTACATAATTTACTTCCTAATGTATGCACACACTCTTACAGCCACAGTGAAAGTATTTCAACCGATACAACCTTATCAGAGAGCCATATTGTATCTTTGTTGTCCAACAATGACAGCACCACTCCATACAGCAAAACAGGAACATCTGGAATTCTGCTCTCATGAGGGCAGCTGGGACTGCACTGCTACATCAGGAAATGAACTGCTCTCAGGTTATAAAATATACTTTGGGCTTTTCACAGAAAAGTAACAACCGTTCTGGTATTGAAGAAATTACTTGTGTACAAGGCATTTATATAGAAAAAATTTGTCAAAGTGTGCAGTATGGTTTTCTGACATGGGGAAATTGTACAGATTCACTCCATATTTAAATCCCATTGAGCATGAATAGTTCACTTTCATTTCAGAAATTGTTTCCTCAGTAGAAAAATAATGTTACTCAGACTGATTTTACCAAACCTGCCACTAAGAAGATTTTTTTTGCTAACTCATATTCTAATCTAATTAAAAACAAGTTTGGGTAAATGCTAGCTATGCTCCTCTCATGTTTTGCATTGGTTTCATGTTACTCCTCAGAGTTTATGGCACCAAGCACAAGAAAAATTATTAACTTCTCTTCAGACAAAACTGAAAAGTACTGATTACATATTTTGAAAACTCTATCCACTTAGCCAAAATTGGAAACAGCTAGTATTTACATCATATAGTACCAGACTTACACACAGTGAATCAGTTTAAAGGGGAAAGAAAAAAGCCTAAGTGAGATTTACAGAGGCATTAGATCAGTATATAGAAATAATGCAACTATTGTTAACAGTCTCCTGCTAGAAGTGGTGGAGCACTTTAACCGAGTTTCACTTACACAGCATTTCTTCTCTTCCTTTGAAATATGTTCTAAAAAAAGCTTCACAATTAGCATATTGTACACATTTTGCAAGGTTTTCAAAGATCAGGAACTGTTTCTGGAAAGACTCACTCCACTTTGGCAAATAATTAGAGCATACATTACACCAAGGTGCATTAAATGTTTGGCATCTGTGAGGGTACAGAAACATGTACTTACACTCAGTTAAGTTCAATAAGCAAAACAAAGTCGGATATAATTTAAAATGGGGTTGCAAAAGGGAAAAAGGAGAGCGAGGGAAAGGACAAGAAATCTAAACGGCAGAAAACATTGCGACAGCCAAGTGGAAACAAATGAGATATTATAGCTGGGGTGCAGTCACAGGACTATGTGTAACTCTGTTACAGCTAAACACCAAGAGCTTCTGGTGAAGCTAGTTCTGTGTGTGACTTTAGTAAAAATATAAAGAAGCATATTCAAAAGCCAACGAGCACAAAGAAAACATAGTCATGACTATTGACAATAGTGAATTCTGTACTGAATGTTTGAACGGGACATGAGTGAGGCAAAACACAAGCAAGCCCCCCTTTGCCTGGGATGCTTGTAGTGACACAAGCCAAGCAATCTAAACAGAAAATGTCTGTCTGTGCTAGGAGGGGAAGACATAAAACACCACAAAAACAAACTGCTTTCCTCATGGAAGAATGGTAACTTTGGACAACATTTGGCACCAGAAGTTCAAAGGGCTATTTCATTTGCATTCTAAGTACAGACCCAGAGATTTCATGGTACTCCTGTCTCCATGCTATTGTTTTTCTTGTGCCATTAATGGCATTTAAATTATAGACCTGCTGCAGCCATGTAGTCAAAACACCACATCACCCAATGAGACACTGTATTGTAATGTCAGTGTTTTAGCTGTGCTTTCATATACTGTACTTCTCTTCAATCACCATTTTTCTCTGCCAAAGAATAGATACAAGAGACAAGTCTATCCTTAGCTCCACGAAAATTTCTTGCTCAGGCAGCTGCAATACTTCATTCATCACATATTCAAGTCTCCTGTTTACAGCAATGCAATTTTTAGACATACAAATAGTACAAAGGCAGATAAAATTCATGGAGAATTTAAAATGAAAATACAGGATACGGTTAGGGAGTCAGAAACAATACGCTTCAAAGCAAACTAACTTCTAAACTAGATCAGGTGGGATTTTTTTGTTTCTTTTGGGTTATTTTAAGTATTAGGTCTTTTTTGTTTTTACTTTGAGTAAAATATTGCATGTTTACTGAAACACTGTTTCCCAAAAGCAGATATTTATTGACTTTTACATACACTTGTTCACAATGGCAAATATTGATTAAATAAAAACTTATTCTTTGATAACATCTTAGAATATACTGAAATTTCTAAACAATTGCATGACTAAATCTGAAATATTTCTTTTTCTAAATTCTACTGCTAAAAAGGCTAAACTAGACATATCAAGTCTCTAAAGAGCTAAGTACCAAATTCAGAATTTTTGCCAGTATTTAAAACTTTTTTTTTAATCTTAAAAGCCTCAAGCAAACTCTTTCAAGGTCACAAAACTCCTGGGGGGTGTCTGGGGGAGACATATGCTCCTATAAGCTGTTCTGCTGCTTGTAGCCCTGAAATAGCCAATTCCACTCAAGATGAAAGATTTATATAGGGAACAATCTTCAAGATTCCATGATTGCCTACTTTCTGCATGTGCAATTCATCATCTCAAGCACTCAGACCTTCAAAGTACTCACATTAAGGAGAAAAATCCACAATATTAAATTAGTCAGCTAATTCTATTCTGTATTGGCTTTTTTCTAATGTCATATGCAAAACAGCAGTGACTTTTGCCTTTTAAAGGCATAGTCTCAATTCAGAGAAGTTAAATATCAGGAATCCATGAAAACCTTTGTGCATGTTTTAAACTTGCCAATAATATCTAGGGCAACTGAATACATTTAACAGTCCAACTAAACTTTTAAAATTGTTTCCACTGAGCAGGGGTAGACAAAAATCAGCCTACAATTTTCTTTTGGAATCTTGAAATTATTTAACTTTTTACTAAATGAAAAAAGCTTTTCATAACCTAGTGACACAGCTTCTTCATTTCTTTGTTTTCCCCTCCAAAGCTGTGTGATTTATCTCCTCCCACACTCCATTTTCAAACTCATGCAAAGTTACAATGATTTGGCATTGGACAGAGGAGTATGGAAGCGTAACAAACCTCCATCCAGCTTTTCACTCATCCTTTCTCACAGTCAAACCTCAGCAAAAGGCCACCACACTATAGGCGTTGGAGAAAGTCATGCATGTACAGGAAGATTCCAAATGTTGGGATTTTTTTAAGTGTCAATAGTCAAAATTATATAATTATTATTCCTGAGCTTTAGAACAGAAAGCTCGTTCAGATCCAAAAGTTGTTCTCAAAGAGCTGACGAATATTTAAAAGTAAATCTACTTTGAAGCCTTGTGCTGTCTGAATTACCTCTATCAACAGAAGTGCTTCTGATGCAGTTCCATCAAAACTTCTACAGACAGAAATCCAGCCACACGTATTTAATCATTTCCTTGCACAGTCAAGTAGCAAGCACCTATATTCGGGGACATGTGATGGGACTGCAGGGGACACAAGGAGCTAGAAACTCCCTCCTCTCCACACTTTTCAGTGCTCACCAGCACTCAAAGGCATAGGGTTGCAGAGAAACTTGCTGCGGGGCTACCATATCTGTGATTTTTAAATACTGTTACAGATTTAATGATATGAAAATCAAATAAATTTGAGTAAAATTTATGCTACCACGCTAGAAAGAGTTTGCATATCAGTTCAATAATTAATTACTTTTATAATCAGATGATTTGCTGTAGATATTCTCGGGAGTGTATATGAATTAGCATAATCTGTGATCTGTTTTGCTGAGCTCATCCAGACACCTCTTTTTAAGCTGCAGGTTTGGACACACATTTTTAATCACATACCTGGCAGATGAAACATTATCAGTTTTCATTATTAAGTACTTCTGTTTGATTTGAAGAAATATGGAAAGAATACTTGAAGAGCAAAGAAACCAAAACCAACTCCAGAAGCAAAAATACTTTCCAAACCCATAGAAACATCTATGCCTGGATTCTAGTCCTGAAAAAATACCTCTATTGCCTGATGTAGGAAAAGCTTTCTGATCAGAATTTTCTCAAACATAAGAAAAGCAGGAAATTATGTAAATACAGTGTGATGAAAATGCCAAAGCTAAATAGAATCACAAGTGAACATCCATGACAAGTTTAACAAGAAATTATATAAATAGTGCACTAAATTCTCTTCGGTTTATAATTACCAACTAGTCATAAGCCACACACACATAACCCCTTGCAATGCAATTGCCCAGCTGCCACAGTTCACAACAGAAAGATCTCCCAAGGCTATTATTTCCCTTTTTGCAGTGCATTTTTGCAACATATTTTTGAGTTTTATCTTTAGAGCCCAGCTGGAAGCATGCTTCTTTTGCCAGCTAGTACTCCTCTATAAACTCTTCCTCCCTCACGAAGGGAAAATGCAGAACAGTGGTGCAGGGGTGGGAGAAGGAGCAGGAAAGGTGAAGGGGAGAAATACAATCAGAAGCAGCAGCTCTACCAGACCTGTGTATTAGGCAGCATCCTTTTACTCATAATAACTCTTCAAATGCACCTCATCATGAGCTATTACACACCACACCTCTCACAAGAACAGACATGTTTTCCACATTTCTGTGCTCTCATTTTACATAAGCAACCTTTGTTCTCCTTGTCTCAAAGTAACAAATGAAAAATCAAATGAAAGTCAGCAAGATTCATACTATAGCACATTTTTACAAGTAGTTTTTTCAAGTATCCCCAAAAGGCATCTAAAGAAGAGTAACTAAATTAATTTCAATTACCTCATCTTTTGAATAATAAAGAACAAAAAAAAAACCAACAAAACAAAAAAAAAAACACAAAAAAAACCCCACCACCAAAAAAAACCCAAATTTTGCAGCTTAAAGTTTCAGTAATAAAGCAGTCAAACATGGGTAAGGAAGCTGAAAACTCAATGAACTTCTTCAAAAGTCAATTTAAAAGGAAAATACCTTCTTAGGAATCCCCACCTGAAAAGGAAAGTACTCCTTTATTAGGCTAACTTGAGTTGGCATACTCAGAGTAAAAGAAAACTGCATAGCACTGTTTAAGGGTCAAATTTGCAGACAGGAAAAGCTAAAACTCTTACACTGAAAGTAGATCATAGCATTCAAAATAGAGGTTATCAAAGGAGAAAAACTGCCTTGAAAGTTGTAGGTTGCTCCCACTAGTAATTCTCCATATTAATAATCTTAAGAAATTTCTCTCTGAGCTGTTTTCCAATATATTATCTCCAGAAAAGAACTTGTAAGATATAACAAGCCTTCTCTTTTTGTCTGGGCCATCCAACTGCTTGTTGCAATAAACCCTACAATTTGCTACATATGAATATTATTTTCTTTATCTTTTCAGGTTTAACTTTCAGTGTAAGAATTAACAAAAATCTAGTTTGCATTCTAAAAATCCTTTTCAGACTCTCAAATTCATATGCCAACGTGTTCAGCTATCAAAGTCATATGCATAAATACTGAGTTAATACATTTATATTTCTCGAATTAGCACTTGAAGCTAAGCCTTTTGATAATGGAAACAGACTTTGGGGCTGTGATTTACCTTTCTAAACTTCTTCCTGGAAAACTATGGAGCTGTAGAAAGCACATCCTGCATAGAGATTTCTTGGTTGTGCAGTGTCACACATCACCCAGGAGCTGTCACTTCAGCAGAAGGAGCAATATCAACTTAGACCTATGAGGAAAGCAGAACATGCAGCAAAGAATATATTAGCCTCTTCGTTAAGGACAAGAGGAGTCAATTATAACCCACAATCATTGCATCTATTTCCTAACTGGAGGGCAGAGGGGATGAGTCCTGAAAATAGGCTAGAGCAACCAAAGGTCTGAACTTTCAGTTTAGCTAAATGCTGGTTATCTTCCAAGCATCTATAGCCAAAATATCCATAGAGATTTATATCTAGGCAATACATAGAGCTGCCTAAAGAAAAGCACACATAAAAAGACTCTCAGATGTCTGTAGGTTGAAGATAGTCCTCCTAAATTATATGGGGAAATAATGAGAACCACAAGCCAAGAACTGCAGCCTTTAAACTTTGGATTTAATGTTTCTGGCCTTAGAACAATATGGCCAGAAGCTCTCTCCTGGAATTTGGCCCTGAAAACACTTCTCTGCCAACTGACAAAGGAGCAGGCACTTGTACTGCCTCTCTGTCAAGAAGCAGCCTACCCACCCAGGGCATAGACCTTGGATTTCAAACCTAAACCCACCCCCAGCTACAAGATGTGATTGAGAGATGCTCTCAAATGTTTCCTCAAGAAGCAAAGGGCAACTAAAGATGCACTTGGCAATAGAGAATATGCCTGGCTACAGCTTGGCAATCGAGACACCGTCTTGCCTTGTGGTTAGGCTTTGCTCTGATGCCTGTTCAGAGGAGCAGAAAGCAGAGGGCAAGGGAACTGCCCACACAGTCAGCCCACACAGTGCAAGGCATGCTGAAGCGAGGCCAGAGGGGCAGTTCTGCAGAGGGGGCTCAGCACCAGCCCTATCCAAGTAACAGAGAACTCATATGGCAGATTTTTTTTGTGGCCATTGGCTTTGGGCTCCTCTGTGGTGAGACGAGCACTGAAAGGGTTGTTTTGAATTCAGAATTTGAATTTTTGTACAAGGTTCTAATTAATCATCTTAACCCAGCTGTGGAACATATTTCACAAAAATACTGCAGCTCGATCACTCTTACTAGACTAATTCGGTAATGATTGTTTTAAATGCCTACCAAAAATTACCTGCATATTTTAAGTGAAAAAATAATTCCATTCCTTCTTATACAAAGAAACGGCTCTTAGCATTTCTGGAAATGTCCCTGGATTCTATAAAAACTAGAAATGGCATGAAGATACATTTACAATAATGAACGGATTTCTTTGCACATTTCCTGTCAGCATTACTTTTTCCAAGTTTAGTTTTAATATTACACCATTTTAATTCTCAGTATGGCAGCTCTGCACAAACATCATCTGGGTGGTGAAAGCTGGGGGCAGCTGAACTGCTTTATAGGTACTCTGCTGGTTGGTGTTCTGTGCACACGCAAGGCAGTGTGACATTGGTGCTTAGACTTGACTGGAAGGAAATCAGTTCGTTTAAAACTCAAGTTTTAAATTCACAGAGCTAAAGTTTTGGCAAGTGAAGAACTAAATGACAAATACCACATCAGCTGAGCATGAAAGCCTTCCATGTAATATAATATCCCCTGCCACCCTTTGAGACCAGAGACCAATTTAACTCCTTAACCACGCAGGATGGCAAGACATTTGTTACATAACAGCAACTTCACGTGGCATTTTTACATCCTGCCATCCTTTCACTGAAGAACAGAAGATTAGACTTCTACAGACTCTGAGAGACAGGGAGTGGAGCCAGCAGCAATATTTAGCACAGAGTGACTGATTTCTGGCACCATCTAGCTTCTCTGCAACAGGAATCTGGCAGCCTGGTAGGTTCTTTTCAAAGACACTGATTGAATAGTTGATACTACTGCTATACAAAGGCTCAAGACAGCACAAGAAAGAATAAGAAATAAAGTAGTTGTGGGGCTTATGACCTACTCTTTTTTTTTCCCCTTAATAAAGATAGTGAGTAAAAAATCCTGGGCAGAATACCAAAGCCAAGAGAATGCAGACTGTGTTCATCATTCCGTTTCTGACTATGCAAATCTGCCAAATATCCATATTACATATGAAAGTATTAGACACAAAGAAGCCATAACGCAAGCAAGACTGTTAATTGTTCATTTTCATGAGACAGGATATAATCCGAAAAGAACAGATTTGTTTTGACCAGTGAAGCTATTCCTAATTTTGTTCAAGAAGTGCAAAATTCCAACTAGTCTTTGTAACTAGAAAGATAGTGGATTTATTCGCTGCACTTAAAGGGTTTTGAACTCCAGAAACGTCAATGCATCACCACCAGCTCTGTATGGAGAACTGCTGACCACTGAGTAAAGCAGCCATGTTTTGTGCTGAATGTCAAAATTCATTAATTGATGAGATATACAGCCTTTGGATGCTTGTGCACTGTAAGATTTTGCAGAAATGTATTTACTTGTCAGCATGAGGACACATTTACAGACTCACATGTTGGGAAACCAGAGAGGAAGACAAATAAGTTTGGTTTATATCCTTAGTAGAGGGGGAAATGGCAGAGAAAAAGGAGGAAAAAAAAATAGTTTCTGGACTATACCAGACAAGCAAGCACAGTCTCTTCAATTCAGATCCATTTCCCAATTCCCACAGTGAAACTTTCTTTCCATTTGCCTGAAGTCACCTGTAATGTGCTTTAGGAGTTAATCCCTACACATTTGGTTTATTCGGCATAGGGCCAATACAAGCAAGGATTCTCAAATGCATGACAAACCCAACCCACTTTCTCACTTCATCTTTTCAACTGCATGTGACCATAGCTACTGAAAATAGAAAATTAGCTACATTTACACACAAGTAATACATAGGAGTCTCCCAGATGGAAAAAATGGAACGTAGTTACATGCTTTTTCCTATAATCCCCTCAAAGTTATATTTCTCTCACTCAGGGTCTTAACATATTCCCTCTGTATAGGCAGTTTCTCAGTGAAGAGGTACAGGGCTATTCTGCTGTTGATTCATTCATGCTCAGCTCTGGTTTTGTGATATCATCCAATAACTTAAGTGTAAATGCAAGGAAGGCATAGCTGTCTAGGTGTTTTAATGTTTCAAAGTTTTTCTGTAAAGAGCCTTAGATTCTCCCTAGATATGCAGGGGGTTTTAGACTCTACATTTTCCACTACTTTTGGGTATGCAAGACTATGAAGGACCATGTATTTTCCATGACATAGGGACATGCGATGGCTGAAGATTAGTAAGTCAGTATTCGGTGTGTCATGAATAATATAGCCAAGTGGGAAGGAATTTCAATATTTAGATCTAAGTAAGAACTCAAATGAGCCCAATCTGAACCACAGGCAGAAGTCTAAACCAAAGTTTGAAACTACTCTGAAAGTCAGCATCTGATATTTGAAGACACATTACACGTATTGAATAGTTACCGATGAAAATGAAAGAGCAAGCAAAGCAAAATGAGGTAACGGGAGCAAAGCAGAGAACATGTTCGTAAAGGGGAAAGGGAAATTGAGACATCTACCATTAACAGCTAACTTGGACATCTCTTATTCTTATATTCGGTTACATGTTATTCAACTGTAACTACTGCAAAGTGTGAGCTTTTACATCTCAGAATATTCTGAGCTGGAAGGGACCCACAAGGATCAGAGTCCAACCCAAGTGAGCAACCCATAGTGGATTGAACCCACAACCTTGGCCTTAGCACCATGTTCTCACCATCTCTAGAACTAGAGCATCCTGGGCTATCACAGAGTGATCACACCTGAGAGATTTATCACGAGGAATTTAACAGATTTCTGTGATATCCTTACACTCAGATTTCAATATTCAGTGATGCACAAAAAAAGCATTGGGATTTTTAGCAGAAATTCCTCTGAGTGTCAAGGAAAGAGAATTTTTTAAATCCCTTGATCCTTTTGAAATTCTCTGCATGCAATTTCAGGGTAACGTATTGTTTTAAAAAGCCTGGCAGGCAATTCTCTAGAAAGTAAAAAGTTAGATTTCCTGATATGCATATATGAAAACCTCTGTCTCCTGCATTCTCACATACCATAAAGTAAGTTGCAAGCTTAACAAAAAAAACAAAAAAAAACCCAAAAAAACAAACAAAAAAAAAACCCAAAAAAACAACAAAAAAAATCAAACCATAGCTACTAGAATGCACTGCATTTATGTAAATATTTTCAGAAGACACATACTATGCAGGTAAATGAAATATAATCATAAAGAGATGAATGAGATTCTGATCCTGACATCCAGGTACCCAAAAGAAGTGCTTAAGAATAATTATTGGAAAGAAGGCAAAGAACAGAGGAGACAGTGAAAGTGTTAAAAGCCTTATAGGAACCTTTATATTTTACATTCAGGAGGAGTTTTTCCATGAGCAGCCCACTCCCTTTTTGCACTGAATAATTCCCAGCATTTTCATATCACATCTCAGATACACATATCAAAGACAACTTTCTAATCTTGTATGTGTGGTTAGAGAGAAGGAAGAGGAAAGCAAAAAATACAAATAAACTTCCCCTCTTCCCCCTTGCCCTCACCTTACAGGCCAATACTTCTCTTTTATATCAAATACCTGAGGAATTCACTGACTCCACAATAGAAAGAGGAGAAGACTCAAAGTAAATAACTGATCTGTATGTGCATCTTGTAATGATTTTTTAATAAATTAAAATTGATTTTATATGTGTATTCCTCTAGTAACAGGGAAAATTGCAGTTCTAGACAAAAAAGCATTTAGGATTTGCTACTTTTATTGCCTTGTTAAATTAATTTCATATTAGACCAGAATCTAGGTCTCAGAAACCATTTGTCTTCAAATTCCTCTCAGTTTTTGCCTTAGAAGTATGGTAAATCACTAAGTCTTTCAACTGTTCGTTCTCCTTCGTCCCTGCACTATGTTTTACTTTAGATTAGCAGTGCTGTGAACACCATGTGACAATAATACTGAGGTATTATGCAAGACCCTCAGGACAAGACCCTCATGTGCCAAGTAAAAAAGAGCTATGTTTCACAACAAGAAAATTAAGTTTCAGAAACATGAGACTGGTTATATCCTTTCTTGGGCCGTATTCTAGTCTTCCTTCCATCCTATTCCCTAATTTATTTCTTCCTCAGCCTTGTGCTCCATCTCTAAGCCTTCAGTGACAGTATTTGGAACCTTAAACCAGTCTCAATCAATAGGATGAGGTCAGCCATCACATCCGTGGGATGAGAAAGATCAGAACACATTTATCCAAAGTCCAAGTGCAGTGCCCTATTCAGACAGCTCTGCTGCCTGCTAGTTATCGGGTGGAATTGAACACAAAAGTTATATTAAAAGACAGCAGGATCATTATTTCTCCTTTCTGCACCCCCTCCTCAAGTGCCTGAGGTCATTTTCCACAACAAAAATGAAAGCCCTTCTTGAAAGTGTTTTTGTGCTAAACAGCAGTGGTTAATTTCTTGCAACTAATTAGTTATTCAAGTGAAAGTATAATGATCCTCCAACGTGATTGAAAGTCCTTCAGCTGAGTTTCCTGCTAACAGCATACTTCTAAAAAGATGCAATAAATCAGCAGGGTTATGGAGATATTTAAACAAAAGCAGGTCTATGACAGGAACCCATTAAAGATACAGCCATGTAATATTTATGCACCTAGCTGACTCGTGCTTTTAACCCAGCACTTTCAGCTATAGCTTTTTAGCACCTGGGTTGTATTCAGTAAGAATAAAATTCACCCTATCTGCTAAGAGCCAGCATAATGTCTCTGCTTTAGGTGTTCAGAGTATAGCATTACCATAGGACTTAAAGGATGGAACTTCCCACCAAACGGAATTTCCTCCAGATATTTCTAAATAAAAATACAAATAGAATACTTTTGAGCAGCACAGAAAGTTTTATCTGTGAGTCTCAAACTCCCTGATTACCTTTAGCAAGAAAAGAAGCAGGTACTGACACAAGAAAAGTTTCTGAATCCAGGGAGGTAATGATGCAGAAACAAAACTCCTCAGAATAGACAATATCACCTATGATTGCTCAGACTATGATTTGTTGATTAGGAGTGGCTACCAAGATGGTAATAGGGGATTTCTTAAGACTTTTAGAGAAAGTGCTGACTGCATAAAATGCCATCCGCTTACTCCTAAACCTACTAATTCATCACAGGTTTTGTATTTGAATGTATTGGGTACTGCAGAAAAGCAAGACAATGTGGTGTAAAAATGCATTTTGGTGTTTGAGGCTTCTAGATGTTACAGATGTCTCTTTGTTTTGGAGATTTGAACAGATCCGTACTTTTCCCTTTCTTTTTTCACCTTAAACTGTCTGCATATGTGCTTGCATGTATTTTTAAGCCACACATAAATGCACGTGAAGAGAATGGAAATGAAGTAAAGGAGTGAATGGGAAGAGGGAAAGCACGTACAGCAAAATAAATGGGAATTATTAAACCAAACTCCCATCCAGTCGTCCCACGGTTTTGAGACAGAATTTGGATTCACAAACCAATTTCACCTGAGGACTCAAATATGATTTTCTGGCCTGTCCTTTCCTGCTGCAGCAAATGGCTGCAAAAAAGGAAACCTCGCTGCTATGGGATAGGAAAAAGGAGACATCAGGAAGAGATGCAATAACTGCAGTTTTCTTGGGACTCTGGGAGGTGGGGATTGAGGAACACAAAAAAGGAGACCAGACATCACTCCCCCTTCCCAGGAAAATCAACTTTGCTCTCACCATAGGTTTTTGGGCCAATGACCACTTTCAACTCACACCTTCTGTTGGAAAAGATAAATTAGGAGTCCAGCTTTATTTTGTCAATAGAAAGTTTAAAGTGGTCACTGGAGCACAAAGAGCTTTTCAAAGGACAGCTGAGCTCAACAAGAACAAGGAGGAGAATGTTGAGGAAGCCACAAAAACAAAGGCAGATTACAAACCATTAAAGGGCACACCGTTTTTCAATAATTAAGATAAGGCCTTTATTACAGTTCTGGTAATTTGTGTCTATTTGTTGTGGGCTATTTTTCTTTAGAAGAACATGTATTACTTAAAAACACCTTTGCCAAAGCAGAAAACAAGTATTTTTTGTGTGTGTGTTGGGCTTGATAAAAAAGAGCCACCAGAAAACAGTAAACTAACTAGGCATTTGGTCCCTAAATACACGGGATTATGCTTCTCATTTGTGCTCTAAATCACTGGATCCTGTACAAGTAATTGTACTGCAATGGGTTTTGCTATGCTAAATATTTAAACTGTGTGCCCAGTCCTTCAAAGTCTGAGCTTATTCTGTGTTCAGAGCTTTTTAGAGTTGAGTCAATAGCATATTTGTTTTGAATGGCTGTTCCTAGATAACAGTAACAAAAATCCAAAACTTGTTTACATCATTTAACATGCCTAAAAGCTTAGCTTGCGACATTAAAAAAACACACAACAAGCAAGCAGAAAAATGCGATTCTCTAGAATAGGCTCTACTAGTCAAAAGAAGTTACACCATCAAAAAGCCAAAAGAATGTTTTGCCAACTCTGGACTAAGAACTGTTTTGTTTTTAAACTGGAGCAATGACTGGCATAAAAAGACTCCAAGGAATTTCCTCTTCTTGCTGAAGATAGTCATGAGCCTTTCTCCTGCCCCAGACTTCACGTCGTGGTGATTGCAAGGATAGGTGCATCTTGTGGGTCCTAAGCAGTAGCCCTTATTTATCAGAGCATGCAAAATGTGTGAAAGAGTCCAAGCAAAGCAAACCAGGCAATGCCATCAATCCTATGAAAACTGCTCCCATCTGAGCAGTACCTTCAGCTCTAACAGGCAGATGTTACATCAGCTGTGTAGCAAATGCCCCTCTGTAATTTTCTTGATTTGCATTGCTATCTTGAGATTTCACCAACATTTACAGACAGACATTCATGGAGTGTTCTACACATTCTTAAATTGCATTTGTGGTCTAAATTCTGTAAAATATGGTGCTACTTTTGGGAACGAAGATGAAACATAATTACTCATCTGTTTCAAATTACACATGAAAAATACTGAGTATGTTAGCAACAAATAGTTTTGCATAGAGAAATTTCACAAAGGAAAAAAAAAAAGCAGAAATGCCAAAATACAATTACAGCAAAGGAAATAATGCAACCAGGCAGCGATTTCCCATCCTCACATTTTCAGAATCACAGTTCTAATTGAATGCCTTTAGTTAGAATCCAGTGCAGCATAAGAGACACAGTGTTCGAAAAAACAACCTGTTTCATATCTCTGTGCTACCTTGAGAGCTCCCGATACCTAATCTGGAAGCAGACAGAATGCAAAAAGGTGCCTCTTTTCCAGTGAAGACGTGACTTCCCCTCCAAGGGCCTGGGGCACTGTGCCTCAAATGCTAATAGCTTGAGTTGTGTGCAATAGCCCTATATTGTTTATATAGCACTTCACATGTTCAAAGCACTATGAGATATCAGCCATCACTACACTTTTATGAGGCTGTAAGTATTACCCACTAAACATCAGGGTTCAAATGACTTGCTCTTGATCAAAAGAAACTTTGTGCAGCAGGACCATAATTATTTGAATTTGGTAATTCTCGCAGACCATTCCTATGGCAACACAGAATGAAGAGGGGGATGGGATATTAAAGCCAGTTGCTATTGCACTCTGGCAGCGAGATACAGACACATGGAGGATCTCTTCAGCAAATCAACACTCAGCACCTTTTGTAGAAACGTCTAGAAAATTATTTTAAAAATCAGGAGTAAAACAAACGGTTCTGAAAACTCACAAGCATGTTTTTCTAAATGTAGCTATTTCACGTAGTCACTGTGAAGAATGTAAAAGACAACACACAAACAGTAACGAATTCAGAACTAAAATGGGGTTCTGAATTCATCTGAAGCAGTTTGGGAGTTTTTAAACCAAAAGGATTAGTAGGCAACTGAAAAGCAATCAGTCCATGTCCCACAGGAAAAGAACTACAGCCTACTGTCCTAAACATGACTACAGTAGGACTTAACTTCTAGAAATATAGAATATTTTTGCTCCCCATTTTTACACATAACATTCTTCCTATGAAAATTCAACTACACTAACATTTACATCTCTAGCCTCCAAGCATCAAGTCTCTGTTCCTGTAAAAAAAACACAAACACAAAGGAGATGTTGAGAAACAACCAATGAATCCACTGTACATACGAAAACCAAGTAAAGGCTTGGCATAAATGCTAAACAGGATACATCCCAAAGATTCTTCTCTTTACAGTTGAAATCAGTTTATCCAAAAATCCTAACACTAAGCTTCAAGACAGAACAAGAAAATTCTTGTTCTCTGCCTTTCCATCCAGTGCCCATCCTATCCTACAATATTATCTTTCCCACCTCTTACATTTCAGCTTGTACACAGCCTTGGTTTCCACACACACCATATGTTTTCAGAGCACAGCTTCACAGTTCTTGGCCTTAGAACCCTGCCTGCAGAATCACATGGAAAATAGATCATGCTACTAAGACAAAAATGTAGACAACTACACACAGTCCAGATTCATCCAATAAGAAAAGGATGCCTGTTTGACTCTGTCACAGGAAGGGGGAGGGAAAGAAATTATCTTCAAAGGCAGCAATGAGTGCAGAGAATTACTAACAGAACCTTTTGTGTTTTAGCCAGGTTGATCACATTGCTATTAAGATTTACCCTCTATCTTACAACTTCCACTTGGCATTTTTCAGGTACAGGCCACACAGAACTAACTCTATGCCAGACAGTGCTTGCAATTTCTACTGTTTTGACTACCATCGCCTGAAAATCTAAATTACTGAAATATTTGCTAAAATATTAACCTATAACATGAGTAGGTGAGCATTACTTCATGGATATTAATGTAAGAACCTTAATGTAAGAACCAGGTACCATACTCCATCTACTGATCTAAAGAACAGATGTCTGCATATGATTTATGGACACTGAAAAATGTGCATATCTTCCATAAATAGTAATGTGTTCCAGTAACAAAGAGTGAAGAATTGTGATCCAAACGGCTGGGAAAATGCAGGCAGTATTAGAATTTATTTACCAGTTTCTTGACTTTAAATCAAAAGCAAAACTTACAGAGCCAGGGCCTGAATTCTGTATGTTAGGAAAGCTCTTACAATTTCAAACAGGGCTAACAACATGAAGTAATAAATTGCAGTCAGGCTCAATAGGTCAGACATAAAAGCCTGTTTAGAACATGAGTGCAACTATGACTTGTTAAATAAGAGTAACAATTTATGTTGATTGAGACACAATAAATCTATGGCAGTAAGCAAAAAGTCAATATTACCATGGGTATTTTCACATTAAATTTGGGCTTGGAAGTTTCTTTAATATCAAGTATTAACAAAATACTAATCAGGTAAAATTCTAATGGGCAAGGCATAGTTTTGAGCTCTGCAATTAAATTATTTCTGGAAGTGCAATCAAATATTTGATTGAACTAATATCATTGCTGCTCCTTCCATTTGTTCTGCTCCTAAATTAGCTTGGCTAATCAGTATCCCACCTCATAGCCTGTGTTGTAAACATGTAATATTAGCTGGTGGGTTTCATTTCAAGAGCACAGTCAATTTTTGGACAGCAAACTTACTTAAAAACTCAGTCAAAGCCTTCAAACACACGAACCAGCATATTTGGAGGCATCATGGTTTCTGGGCCAGCAGAACTCTGATAAGACTCGGTGAACTTCAGATAGCTCTGCGATGGCTATGTATGTCAAACAAGTTTTGATTTAGTTTTAAAAACACTTCTGTGGATAATATTTCACCTCAAAGTGTTTCCTGTTTTTCCACCCTCTTATTCTATGAGCAAGAACCAGGAATGTACAAAAAAGCAGCCTTGTAGAATGCAGAACTTAAACAAGGCAATCACAGTTTTTTGCTCCTGTCTCAGGCCGGCATGCACTAGTGCTTCAAGATGTTATGCAGCTGCTACTTTTCCCCAGAGATGGCTGTACTCCAGTAAATGGAGAAATATTCCCTCAAACATATATTTCTTTTTTTCCAGCGGAGGTTAACAGAAATGTTTCCATAGGTCTAAGGAAACACAAAAACATGGTGATTGTCTAGAGTGATTTCTTGAAAAACATTAACCTTATATTTACTGCATCAGTAGTTAGGAGCTTATGCTATACTCCGACAAACTGCAGAAACAACTGCAGAAACAGTGAGACTCTTAGATTACAGTGACTGTCTTTTTATTCTGTTCCTGCAGTTTTTAAGACCACAGAAGAAACAAATACTTATTTTAATTTTGTCCTCTTGATAGCTGCACAGATTTTTTACTTTCAGCGTGTAACTCAAAGTCATCTAAGAACAAATTGAATTTTTAATAACTACAGCCAACTGGATTTAATTCCTTTCAGTAGAAGCACAGCAATGTCAATACTTCCTGAGATTTAGTATTACTGCTGATTTATTGAAAGTAAAATGTCAATACAACATGAAAATTTGTCATTTTAAAAAGGTTTAATAAAAAAAGATGAACACAAAAAAAAAAAAAAAATATAAGAACCAATAACTGTTCATTCTAATTCACTTTTTTCCAGATGAGCATCCAGGTGTCAGCTGGTGTAAACGCAGATGCCACTGACGTCAATGGAGCTGTGTCAGTTTACTCTAGCTGAGAATCTGATCCCAAGTGTTCTACTGCCATTTTTAGACGCTGCCACTGGAATTCGCTTTTGCAAGACAATTAAAACTACATCCACACATTGCATTTCTTCCTGTCCCCATGTGTGTAACTGGGAGTCTGTTGACAGACTGTGGGAGAGGGCAAGTGGGAGGTGGAAGTAGCCAACAACTGTAACCATGAGATAACTTTGCAGTATCACTATGAACACTGTTCTGTTGTCTTCCTTTTTATACAAACGAATATTTGGCTTCAAAATTTTTAACTCCGCCTTCCACTAACAAACAATTCCATGTCAGCAAAAGAAAAATGATGCTGTAAACTATGTGGAGTATCTCCCTTATAAAAATGTTAACATAGTATTTTAACCGGTATACAATCTGGATAGACCGTTCTAACACACCATCAGAAAAAGTACCAAAAGCTGTAAGAGCCCCAAGGCTGAGGTTTCTGGATTCACCTAAGTATTTGTTCCTAAGCAATCTCCCTGCCATACCAGAAGTAAGATTGGTAACAGTTCTAAGGCAGCTGTTTGAAGTTGCCTGCAAGCCTGACTTCTATCTGGCTGACATCTTTTATATCTCATCTAGCATTTGTGTGGGGGAGAGAGAAGGAAGAGAGGAAAAGGTGGGGCAATAAGCAGGGCAGAGCAGCACTTGACAGCTCCACCATTTCTAAGCAGGGAGAGGGAGCTTTTGCTTCTGTTTTACGTAAGGCAGTTGATAACATGAGTGCATTGTGTAACAGTTGCCTGTGTTATCCAGTACAATGAAGGTGGAATGTTGGTCTTTTGATTCAACGTACCAAGGTCAAAATGGAAAAGGTAACTAATTAGAACTGAGAATGCAGTTCACGTAGTTTTGAAGTAATTGTCTATTTGCACAGCACAACCACCACATCTTGAATTTAGGTCAGGCCATCAAGAGGAGGAAAAGGACTGAAGATTGAAGATGAGATGCTCTACTTCACACAGTTGCCCTCTGGAAGGACTTGCAAAGGCAGTCACTTAAATTAAGTACAGGTCATCAGACAAGATATCTAATCTATTCCTAAGACAGGCAGCTCTAGCAGTCCAAATCCCTATGGCCTTTGCAGCGACACGATGAACTACTTCCTCATGTACCTCTGTCAATTCATGTTAGGTTCCAGTTTTTTTAAAGCAATATTTCATGTACATCATGACCCTATTGCTCATAGCAAGGAAAGTGCTTTGGTTTATTTATGACCTACTAACCTTGAATTAAAAAAAAATACATCCAATCTGAATGTTCACATAAACCTGCAGATCTAAAATAAAATTTAAAATAAAGCTGGCATTTGTAACAGCTAGATAAGCCCAGTAAGGGATTTAAAAAAAATGAAAACCAGATGAAAGGAGATGAAAGCATATTTACCCTGCATAACCTGCACTATCAGGAATGGAGGCTGGAACCAAGAAATACTTTTTGTAGTTAGAAGTTCCAGCCTATTTCAGAGGCTAGGTGACCAAGGAAATACTGAGGTTTTCCATTATGGGAGGTAGGCAGTCATTAATAACAACCTGTAAAAGTAATTCCTTCTAAGATGTAATCCACCCAGCCACAAGCTCTAAACAGCTCCTCTTGTTCCACTGCACCCCATCCCAATTGCCAGATATCAGCCAGGCAAGCCCCCATATTGAAATATGAAGTGACAGATGGAAGCAGGGAATAAGAGCCTCGGAATAAGTACTGAAAGAAATGACGTACAGAAAAGAAGCTTATAATAGGGCAGATCTTAAACATGAGTAACCCTAAACCATAAAGCCAATTCATTTAGCTAGAATAATGTTGAACAGATGCACATGCACAAAGGACTGAGTTGGAGAGCCTTATTCTCTCATTACTCATGCCGGTGTACAGAGGTCTTCTCATAACATCCATGGAATGAAACCTTTGAAATGCCAATAGAAGTAAATGGAGAAATAAAAATAATCAAACCTCAAAGCTAAAGTACTGTCAGCAAATACCCTGTGCTGCTCTATCACGAAAGAAAGGTGGGCTGCCACATTTAATTAAAATACATTTGATTTAGAGATATGCATAATCACAGTGGCTTTCATAAACAAAACACACCTAATCTACCATAAAGAAGAAAATTAGTTGATTCTGTACTTGTCTAGTTTTCCAGTAGGCTATATTAATGACTTTTTCTTTAAGTTGTATTAGAAAATACAGTTGAATTAAATGATTTAATAAATACCTCCACATGCAGAGCAATTAGTTGAAAGAAACAGTTAGGACAAAGTCTTATAGTGTTTGTTTACAAAATAGACACAGGCTGCACACTGATGAACTCCAGGCTTTTGGAGTGGGTTCCCTTTACACAAGAACAGGCAAAACCTCCAACATTTATAAAGACATAAATAATCATGGATGGAGGAGGGAGGGTATAGGGCATCTTTTACCAAAGGATAAAGCAAACAACAAACAAACAGCAACTCATATAAGTCAAAGAATCCATCACATAATTTCAGCACAGCAAGACTGGACCTAGGAAAAAAGAATTCTAGCCAGCTGAGCTGCAAGAACACCTTCTGCAGAAGAACTCTGCTCACAAATGCAAATAAGGTAAAGTTCCTGGACTACCATGTTTTGCCTACTAATCCAGCCTCTAAAATCCTTCTACAACACAAAAACGATAACATTAATTTTTTAAAAATTATTATTTATTTTTATTAACAATTAAGACAATTGAATTGGAAAGCTCAGAAGATTGGGAAAAAATGTTGTACTCTGTGGAAATTTTCAATAATAAGGACTTTGGGTGATGATCAGCTCTGGATGGCAGAGCATGCCACCTAAAAATATATATGACAATAAATACAGGGCAAGCCTTGGTATACATTCACCCTTTTTCCTCCTGAAAACTATCACAACAGGTTCTGCATGTGTGAAAATTTGTAAGGAAAAAAGGCATTCTGTCTCTGCAAAATGTTTATTGAAAAATTAATCCTTCTTTTAAGAAACTTTATTTTTCATCAATCCTAAACAAGTTTTAATCCAATTGAACCATGGCAGCAGAAGAAATTTTGCTGAATTGAGCAATCTCTAATTGGCAACACTAATTTGTAAAATTCTTAGCCAGCTCTGTTCATTTATGGGATCTCAGGTTTTGTTTTACTGTGAAGTTCAGTCTCATGAAATAACAAACATTAATCCACTCATGCCTAGATCTCTAACCTTTATTTTTGAAGGCACAATAACTAAAACATATTTTCTTTCCACAGAAAGAAGTCTGGGAAGCTACCAGCTCCTTGCACAAAGGCTGAAATACGACGGGCAGAGAAGGGTGTTGGTGTCGGTAAGAGAAAAACGATTGACGTTGCATCATCTGTATGATTAAAATCATTGTGTGAATTTTGATTTTCCCCCCTACTTTCAGACATTTGAGGATGCAGTCAAGTCAATGGAGATCTGTTGTAGTGGTTGCTTCAGTGAACATTCAACGCTGTCGGTGAGTTTGGAATTAAAGTGAAAACCATCGACCGTTGATTGTACCCTCCAGCTAACCATCCTCCTCCTTACTTCATGCTTTCAGGCCTTAACACCGAAGATAGCAACCTAACCATCATATGGTGTTTCTCCCCCACCCTGCCAAGCTTTACAAAAAGGTCACAATCAACATTCATTGCTGTCGGTGGGTTTAACTATGTGGACAAGCTCACTGAACAATGAATGCAACTGTGGCCCCACATTGTACAGTTGCCGTTGAGAGGAGCAGCAGCTCTGAAGGCAGTAGTGAGAAGCAAACACTTCTTATAACTACAATTTTCTGGTCAGACAAATAGTTGGGGGTATCCACTTTTTCTTGCTTGTTTTTGAGTGTGTTTAACTTGGCGGAATGGAAAAAAAAAACCTGCCTTTTTCTGGAATATTGTCCTACAGGGTTCAGTACCACTGAAACAATGAAAATTCTTGTTTAGTATGTATGCAAAAAAATGTAAGGCTACAGGAAACTCTGTATATCCGCTCCTAAGGATTCTGACATAAGAGGAAAGAATATTCAATTGCGTTTTAACTAGGCATTACTGAAAAGGTAAAAAAATTATTCTATACTTGTCATGACAAACACAAGTGGGGAAAAATGGGATTTGAAAGTTATGGATAAAATGTTTTATAAAATGTTAATCAATTTTACGTTAAAGTGATTTTAAGAACACAAATACTATTGCATTTGCTTTTTTTTAGGGGTCTGAAAGATGACAGAGAAATGTATATCCAGAAATAATAATGGAAAATCAGTTAAATTGTAAAATTATTGTAAACTGAGTACCTGTGTCACACTCTGAGTGCTGCAGATACTAATAAGAAAATAAAAGTGCAAATAAGCTTACATTGGTGCCCTTATTTCTTTATAACCCATTACTAACCTCATCAGACACACAGGACAAGTCTACATTTCTCACTTCACACAATCATCTAAGGTAAGTTTGGCCTTTAGACTCAGTGCAACTCAAATATTCTGCAGGAGGAATTGCTTACAATATCAGGAAATCTCACAGCATATCATCATATCATTCTTCCTCGTTATGGGAGTGTTTATAAACAATGCTTTAATCTGATGATTTACAAGGTTTCCTCAGCACATCAGTCACACAAGAAGTTATCCTATGTACTCAACTTTCTTGTTTTATCCATGTTTCACCGTGTAGGAACTGAACAGCATACAACTATCTAGGCTACCATGGCTTCTTGAACTTTCTGTTATCAGTCTAATTAAATGGTAAAAATATATTTCAGTCATGATAAGAGATCAATCCTCTGTCACATGTGAAACTAATATTTATTAAAAAAAAAAAAAACAAACACAGTTCCTCAAAATATATAACCCCACTAGGAAAATAAAACTTGAAATTATGTGGACATTATTTAAAATTGGTGTTTGGGAAGGTTATCTTTTTTGGTTCCAATATTTACTGGAGGAGAACACACATGGTCTGTTGCTCACTGAACACTACCATGACCAGAAACAGAAGAGCAAAGTATTAAAAGGAAGAGTTGCTATGGATAAGTGATTTCGCAGCAACACTGTTCAAAGATAAGCCTGTATCTTTAGGTTTACCCATTTCTACAAAAATGGGAATCTGAATTACTACAGACTTACATATTGCAGATAGATAAAGATCATATTAAAAGCAAGACTCAGGGGTGTATATTCTGTCTAGAAAGAGAAATTTTCAAATTAAGCTGTACTTAGTATGTTTTTGCTACAAAACAAAATTCTTTACTGACACTTTAAAACCAGGCCTTCATTTTGCAAAACACTTATTCATGCTAGTTATGGTTATGTTATGTATTTTTGACAGACAAAATACTTATTAAAACAGAAGAATCTGGAATTTCTCAACACTGGAAAGAACTAATGTCCTGGAACATGAGTGGTTTCGGTACATATTTTTTCTGTGCTAACTGATAATGTCTGAATGATTAGCATTGAGAAGGGACAGACTGCAGTGCAAGAAAAAGATAGAGTTACATCATTTTCTAAGGCAGTACTTTTCCTCCAAACGCATGTCTCTCCTGATTTCTATCAATTTAGTTCTGTACACTTATTAATGGAAGAGCAGCAATTCATACCCTATTAGATCAGGATGCAGAAACCTCAGCCAACAATGACCTAGGCACAGATAGTCCACTCTCATTGCAAATATAAAACAGGTATTTCCTCCTGGACTGCAAGTTTTTACTGATTTCTGAAGAGGAGAATCTGCAGCAGTTGTCTTTTTTAATGGTGCCTAGCATGGAAATTTATCAGGTATTTTAAATACGCCATATTTTCATATAGAAATAGAAAAATGTATTCCTAGTGCACAGATAAATAGTACCTCATATAACTTGAAATCAACCTCTTCAGGCTAGTTATTTAATAATATTCATTGGAAAACAAAACCATTATTCCACATCCCCCAAGAAATGCTGGCTTGCACGCATCCTTCCTTGTCCTGTAAAGCCACAGAACAATCCCAACTTGGTAATGATAACTGTGATATACTGTGGAAAGGTTTAATGGTAATTTTCATGTTTTTTGGTAATATCATACATATGTACTCAGTACAATGCCCACAGGCCATAGAAACATTCCAGAAAATTGCTCCTCAGTGTCATTGTAAATAATTCACGCACAGCAATATTTTTAGGTCACGCATATCAAAGTTGCAGTAAGCGCAATGGACCTTGACATAATAGGATCACTGGATTTACAGCACTGGAGGAAGAGGAGAGGGAATGCATTTCCCACCCAGGAGAGATCAGTCTCTGTTGCCCCATGTGCATATCACCATGCTTGAGGACAGCAGAGATGCTACTAAGGGCTTGTTATGAGGTATGAAGTTGTTGGGGGTTTATAATTACCTCTAAGTTCCTTTTCCCTCCCTGGCCTCTGGCATAAGATGATTTAAAACACCCAACCCAGCAGCTTCTGTATCAACTCTATAACTTCTGTTTAGCAAGTACAGAAAGACACTCAGTTTTACCTCTAAAACTACAAGTCAAAGAATTCCTATGATAGAAATAGTCCGTGATATTCAGGACCATGGCAGGATGAATATGATAGACTTGCTTTTTGGCACAGCTGACACCACCACACTAACATCTCTTGCTTTTACAGATGGTGAAGTGACACAGTAAGTTAAAGAGTTAAATATAGAAGTAATGTATAGTTGAAATAGAAGCAGTATCTAGACAATTTTAGACTCCAACCATATCTTTCTGTGGGGAAAAAAGTGCTTCTGCCATCCTGACTTTTACCTCATGTAAATCCTGTTTTTCCTCTGAGCCACCATGTTTTTTTCTTGTTAATGTATAACTTCATTACTTGCCAGAGTTACAATGGTAGCCAATTATTTTTTCAAGCAGTTGCATGGTGACACCCACTACAGAATAATTTTTACATCTTGCTCTCTCTTTTCTTTAGGTTTGTATCATTCCATTTTAACGTTACTTTTTTTTTCTTCCTCTATATACTCCTTAAGTGTGCGTGCCAGAAACACAGACCACATTCCAAAGAGCCCAGCCAGGGCTTGCTGAAATAATCTGATGTATCTTTATTTTACAAGCAATCACTGATCCTTTTCAGCCAAAAATAGCATTCATAATGGCACCACACAGTTAACACATTTAAATTTATCTAACATTATTCCATAGATACAGTGTCCACAAGTTCTTTCCTAGTTTAAAATAGATTATTTCATCCCCTTGTAATGCAACACTTGCAATTTTTTGAAGTTGGAGATTTTTTTTTTCCAAAATATAGCTCCTCCTTCCCCCCCACCAAACCACTAGTGTTCTTAAACTTAGTGGCAGAAATTACACAGTAACATGTAGTAGTGGGAATAAACTTCAAATAGAAGCAGAAGCCTATCATGATTTAATTTAAAGAAATTAAACTTTCCCTTGTACTGCATTTCCCCCACATTATTTTAAGAGTACAAACTCCAAAAGAGGCAATAGCAGCATGATTAACTTACTGTTCCTGCTGTCTGCACCTAAAGGGTATTTACAAGCTCAGTATTTTACATTGCCATGTTAGAGCCTTCACTTCATGATAACCAGTAAACCGACACAGAATAAAAGTACACCTGACAAATATGTGTAAGAGAAGGTTTACATTTGAGTTCAGCAATTATTGATCTGAGGAGGAACCAGGGCAACTCTTCAAATTGCACAGCTTTCAAGTATGATTCTTATGAAGACTGACAGAAATGCCCAACTTCTACATTTTCTGGTTATGAGACTGCCTTCACATTGCCACTAGAAATGAAAATGGCCTTCTCCTCCTAGGTTTGGATATGAGCTGACACCAGAAATTTAGGGAAAGCTTCAGGTATAGAAACTAATCCACACAAGCCATGAGTTGGAACAGAAACTTGTCTATATTCCACACTAAAACAGGAATAAGCCCCTCAGTTATGCAGATAGAATATAGGCCCATGATGCATATTCTGATCTTTCCTGATTTTACTTCATGAGATGCAGCTGCTTCAAAGATAACCCTGAAAGTTTTCATGTTTTAACAAATCCACTTTCACCTAACAAGTTCACAAATAGGTTATCATAAGACCTGATGACATAAATTGCTAGGTTATGTTCTGTTTGGTAGGGGTTTTTTAATCATCTTTATTTTCTCCGTGAGGAATGCCACACTACATCTTTGTGATGAAAAACAAGTCAAAAATGGAGCAGATACCACAAATCTATGATGCCAGACATCAGAAGGTTCAGATACCAGGTCATGTATCTGAGAGGAGAAAGAGATGAAAGAGATGGAAAGCAACATGCACCTGTCTTTCAAAATAGTGGAAGTTTCACCTTGCACTCAAGAGAAATTATAAAACACACAAATTGTGTATCTCAGCTACAGTGTCACCTACGGGTAGCAGCAAGGTGTCCCAATAATCATACTATTCAGCTGATTGCATGGATCTATTATCTAGTGACTAAACAGTTAAAGTATTTTATCACAGGCATCTTGAAACACTGAAACAAAAAGAAATACAAAAATATTAGTTTTAGCTAGTAAGAGTTAAGTCCAGGTGGTTGCCCTCAAAAGTCAACATCACGATCTGATGTGTAAAACATTCCTAATTATCACAGAGTACACCCCGTGCTAATTACTGTGCTTGCCTCAAAATAATGAGCCATGATGAGCCTAGAGTTCATGACAATAGATTTACATTTAAATGCCATCCAGTTCACTCAGTACCAATATGCTGCTGTTACCAGACTGATAGATGCGATGAAATCAGCGTGTGTCACACAGACAGGGACAGTGAACACACTTTATGGAGGCCACAAACTGCTAGAGGGGTAACAAAAATAAAAGAACTTCCAGAGACATTCAGGATGTAACTGTAGGAGACAACAGGAAAGGAAAAAAAAAAACGCAGCTGTGGCCTACAGAAAATCTTAAAAGGAGTCTTTGTAGACTCCAGGAAGATCTCGGTAAAACAACCCTAAAATAATTGCAGTAGATTGTTGCAGAAGTTCACGTGGATCATGGTCAGCTAACTAATGAATTCAGATTTTCTGCTGGTTTTGGAGTCAACACACTTCTATCAATTCTAGTGGACTTACGCCAGCTTGTACAAGCTGAGGATTTGGTAAGCCAACACACGAGAGAGCTGTAAAAGAAGTATGGTCCCACACATCCTACACTAAGGGAAAAATGCAGAGGTACATGTCACACTTGGGGGAGGGGGAAGAGGAGAAACAAAAGAACATGTACTTGAAAAAACACATTTCCACCTACTCAGAGAGCATTTCTGCCCACAGACAACCAGTGGGTGCCCTGGACAAACAGCACTTGGACACTCCACTACTCCATTGGTGCAGACTGCTGCTTTGCAGGTACCAATAAGGAGCTTCAGAACACAACATGCAGGAGAGTATTTTTGGGCAGAAACATCTCACCCACATTATGATAATCTGGCCTTTGCCACCACATGACAGTCTCCTTCATTTCATGAAGCTTGAGCTATGTGGGTGGGAAAGAGCTCACAGCTTATTTTTGGCTGACGATGGCTCCCACAACAGAAGTGTATGTATTTGAAGCAATAGCAGCTTGTTTCCCCTCTCTGCCTTCACATTGTGCACTTTCCATCTTTTCCCATTATTTTGACACACAGCTAGCAAAGTGAGCCACTCATTGGTCACATCTGAGGAAAAAAAAATAAGAAATCCAAGCAAAACATCATCACATTTTTAAAATGCCTCCTGTCACAATACCCAGGGACTTCTTTATTTTGGGTGCCTATTGGCATCCGTCTCTGGCCTAGAGATATGGACTTCAGATTTGTATCAGCTCTTACAAGAGATTACTTATGTTCTGCAAAGTTTAGGCAATGCAGATACGGGTAGAAATGTTAGTAACTGCTGACTGGAAGTGTCTTCTGGAACCAGTTGACATGTATCAAGAGCAAGATAACCAAACCACAGGTCTGCTCAAAGTGAATACCACAAACTGACTGTTAAGAGTGAATTCTAAAAACAAAACAAAACCAAACAAAGAAACTTCCCTTCTTCATCTCTCCGTTTCCACACCATCCACCCCATTAATGCCTTTGCAGATACAGACAAGCACTTAGGACACTTCATACTTGCAGGGAAAAATAAATCAAACCAAAACCAAACAAAACATTAGCTTTCCTTCCTTCTTATAGAGACTTTTTTCTGTATGGGAACATGACTTCTGCTACAAACCTTGTCTTGAGGTTCTGAGGGCACTATTGTGTCTGTTGCTAATTAGTCAGAAGTAATCCAAGTCTGAGACATGCCCACCTGTGCAGAAGGGTTTTTTGCTAGAGCTGAGGCACATGCCTTCTCAGTCTTAATATCCAGCACTAGTGGCTCCTCTCCACTTAGACGAGGTACCAAAGTTATACTTTCCTGAAACAGAAGTCTTTCTGCCTTATTCATTTTCTGTGAGGACACCATCAGATTAGCTGAGGACACTCATGACAGAATTATTTGCCAGGAGAATATACCAGCTTTTGATGAACTGAAACTGAAAATTAATTTAATCAAAGTGCCTACAAATAATAGACCATGTTTTAAGGACTATTTGTAGTTATCAAAAGAGATTATTTTGCCTTCTTTCTAGCACAAATATAGTGTAATATATATCAAGTTGACAAAGAAATTTTGACTTGAATCCCAAATGAGTAAGATCACATTTACAGCTTTCTGCACTTGAGCTCAGGGGCTGCTGGTGCCACTATCCTCCTCTAAGAAGAGGATGCACAATTGAACAGGCAGACTCTCCAAACTTGCTGAGAAGAGAAGCTGGTATCTCTGCATTGCACCCAGATGAGGTTGGTAGTCTCCTGAGCTGGCTACAGTTGATGTACCTTTATCACCATCAGAAGCTGTAACAGCCACTGTTAGAGTGAACACAGAGCCTGCACAGAACACTGCGATATGGGAAAAGGCTCTGAGTGCACTTTAAATCAGCTCCTTTGGAAATAAGGCTGCTCAGAAAGTGCTTTCCAAGCTTTCACATATGTACCATTCCCATCAGCTACAAGTGTAAATTTGCAAGCAATGGGCACACACACACGCAGTCTGATGGAATCTGTAGAGAAGGTAAAGCTGTCACCAGATGGCATTTTTATGTTTTGTAGAGCCAGATATTCAGAAGCAGCATCTGAATTTTGAATGCTTCATTTTTCGTGGGGCTTTTTTATTTATTTGAAAACTCCCAAAACAAAACATTTGCTCCTAGGAATAATCTTGTGATATTCTGTGGCTAAACCTCCAACAGCTCATTTTTCATTACTACATACCTAGTTTATAAGAACCCTAAATTAGTACTTGGGTACAGACTGCTCAAGAATTCTGTCTATAATGTCAGTAAATAAACTTCTTATGAATATAATTTTGAGTCAGCCCTAACAGTAGCAAAAATAAGTAGGTTGCCTGTTCCTTTCCTGCAGGGAAACGTTGCCAAAAATATATAACTGTCACTTTTCATCTTTGGAATAATGTTCGCTACTGAAAAAAAAGATTCACAATGAGCAATTATGTCTTCAGCTTTCATGTCATTTTACATCATTCCACTATCAGCCATGCTCAAAAGCTTAGAGGCAACATTCTAGGTCAGTGACTTTTGCAGGCAGTGTATTCACTGTTTGGTAATTAAATTAGATACACTTTAAATAACCAGATTCTGAAACAGACAGCCACTTACAAACACATGACCAAATGTATCACTGGCACTGTTGACACTGGATGAGGAAAATTATGCATGTTAGCAATCATTAACTATCACTGAGGATTATAAATTTAAGGATTATGATATTAAAAATAACTGGATCAGCAAATCACTGCAGAGAAAAATGTTTAAGATGTAGCTAAAAGCCATACTGAAGGACTGACCTACTTTTCATCACCAAGTTTTATTTATACGTGTATAGAATTTTTTCTTGTCTTATGGTTCACAAAACATCTCCCACCAAGAAAGCTCTCAACTATTAATAAAACGAAATAGAGAATGAAATATTGCAGTAGATGCTCAGCTTTTAATAAGGTTTTAGCCTGCATCTCAGGCAAATAGCCACTAGTGCTGCTTCAGATAAAACTTTAAACAGCAAACTAGGGACACTAATTTTCACTTTAAGTGGAATTTTTGCGGATAAATTATTAACTCTTAAGATGTAAAATTGGGATGTTAAAAAACTCTTTCATATCAAACATGGCTCAGAGGCATCTATTTTGTAAAAAATACATTACTTTGCCACTTTTTCAAAACTTACATTTAGGAATGAACATTTAAAAAGCCAGAAAAATGTCTGAGAGGTGCTCTAAGATATGTTCTTTGTAAGAGCAGTTCCCATAACTCTTCAAGGGACAAACAAACCTTTTTAAAAAGAAAAAGCCAAAAACCAACACACCAGATATAAAGAAGCAAACCCAAAACCACAGTAATTTAGAGAGGTACTGTAAGAAGATAAGCAGTGTGTTTAAGCCATGATGTTAATGCACCAAAACATGCAAATTTTAAGAACACAGGAAGAATACAGAAGAAGTCTTTAATTCACATAGGTGGCTGCACTTATTCCTCCACAATAGCAGAGGTTATTGGTATTCCATATTTTGAGCATACACTCTTCAGCCCATCCACAAGGTGCAATTCAGTTTTTATTCCCTTAGCCCCTTGCCCAAAATAAGCATTCTTACGAAAGTCTTCATTTGTGACAACTGTGCAAAAAGGTCCAATTGTAACATCAAGTTTTGTATTTTCTTCTGGAGACTTAACCATTTGCTTTTCATTTCAAGATAGACACAAGCTGTAAGGGACAATCCGCAGCCACAGATTATTAAAATACCCTGGCTACCTAAGCATGCCTGCAGACCATTAAGAACATTGAAGGCAGACTCACAAGCTAAAGATGTCACAATCCAATTGCAGCATTGCCTTTGTTACTTCTAAAGTCCTGAGCTGGAAAATTATTCTTACTGTGTGCAGGCCTTGCGTTGGCTGAAACACATGGAAAAATTGGCTTCAAGGAGGAAAATGCAACCCTCCACATGGGTATTTCTGACTATTATAAAACATGAGGCCGAACAAGGGGTTTCTGTGTCCCTTCCTGTGCCATAGGTAGAGGTTTGCAGGGGTGTCACACTCAGCTGCCAGCAGGTGTTGCACTGGGCAGCTGTGTAAAGCGCCTATTCACTGAATTCTGTCGCTGCAGTTATATGCTCTTTATGGCAGGGAAAACAGAGAAAACAAAGAGGCTGTTATGCTTTAACTTCAAAGCCTTCATTACCCCGAGTTTCAGCTCTGTACCTCAGGCAGTGCAGTCCAGAAGAGAGGCAGTACAGTCTCAGGTAAAGATATTTTTCTGCTCTAATAACCTAATCTCTCCACTACTTATAAGAGATTTGATTGGTTTTTTTAAAATCTTGATATAAGCACAGTGATAGCAGAAGGTCATCTGACATTTTTCATTTGACAGACAAGTAAATTCTACTCTTAAGCTTTCCAAGTTCACAGGAAGGTTTCATCTGAAAGGTCATAGAGGGACCTTAAGTTTACCCAAAAGTGCTACAAGAATCTTACTTTATAAGAAGTTGGGAGATATTGATCTTCGCAGTTTACAGTTATCATTCTCCAGTTGCACCAATTTCCTCTCCATCAGGGGTAAAGCTTTTATGAGATCCCTAAAGCCTACGTGCAATATTTATTCTGTTAGTCTAATTAAAGGTATTACTATGTACATAGTTACAGAATCTGTCCCCAGTGGTGCTTCACATCATAAATAACAGATGTGAAATGTTCTCCTATTGGGACAAGCACTAGTATCAATTCTTATGCTATCTCTGTAACCATTACATCACCTCACCATTTTTAGGATTTTTCTTTAAAGGAAAACAAAAATATTAAGATATATTCGTTTGGGGCAATTAAATTTACTAGATATTCATGGGACCATATGAATACAAGCATCTTGAGATGTATTCATTTCACCATTATGTAAAATGAAATCGTTTTATAACACATAAGGCAGCAGTACCAAATTTCTGATGTTTAATTGCATAGGACTATCCCAAAGATTAGTCCATGGGAGTTGGGGGAAGGGTGTTATGTTTCCCCAAGATACTTGCAGCTCCCTTTCCCCAATTTAATTCTTAATTGCAAAGCTAGCTAAGATGTTCAAGTCCAACATCAGGTTCTTAGCGAACTTGTGGAATAGTCTTGGACAGAAGCTTACACACCACCACTTGACGGCTTTTGATTTTGAGGGCAAATAACTGACAACCTTACTAATACGGGTAGTTACTGTACTAGTAAGGTTCTCCTACTAGTAACTAGAGAAGTTACTGCTTCTCTGTTTTCTGCAAGACCTATTATCCCATTGTACTGGAAATTTTACAGTTTTCTCCTTACAAATCCACAGTTCCACTCACTCTCCTTACATCTCAGGAGATGTTTAAAAATTGGACCATTTATTCCAATATTAATCCAAGGAATTTAATATCAGACAAGAGACAGACAATGCTGTGACTCCACTTACGCTGTTCCCACTTTATAAAGATGCAAAAGACTGCTCCTCTGTCCAGGCATCATAGATTCTCTACCATGCTTTTCCATCTTTTCTTGGAAGCACATATTTCAGGCATATTTTCAGTTAAAAGTTTGGGAGGCAAACTAGAGTTTCACAGATGATTGACACTGTAAGCACAGGACACTTGGCAGTAGAAAAGAAAAATTACTTGAGCAGAAGCGTACCAGAACTGAAAAAAACCCCAAAAAACTTATAGACAAAAATACATGCCCCACTTTCTCACTGCAGACCAACAGTGGAATGGAACAAGTGACATGTCCCATGGTCAAGCATGTAGGCATCAGTGCTGGTCCCTAGGCAGCTGTGCTTCGGGACAGCAAGGATGTGCTTGAGTGAGCCAGGCAGTGTGGACAGCCATGGCACAGGTGGTTGGTGGTGCAGATTAGGTCAGGTAGGAATGGGAGAGGAGGAGGCACAGTCAGGTTTAAGGAATTGCAGTACGGACAGAAAACAAAAGAGCACTTCATAGACAGATTCCAGTGAGAAAAAGCTCAGAAAGGTTGTGTGAAATGAAAACTTGAGAAAAAGCTATAAGAGAATACAGAAGCATCCGACAGTGTCTCAGCAAAGATTAAAAAATACACTTCCACAAAAGGGGATGAGACATTTCGCAGGAATGGAAAAACAGGCCAACAAACGTCTCAGAAAAAGGATCATAGAAGGACACATGAAAAATGGCATGCAGCTGTGGTACCCCTTTTCCTGCCCACTGCCACATTTGCTATCAGTCCTTTGCAATCACTAATCCCCTTGGTTTAGGCAAAGATGGCATAATGACATCCAACTGGGTTTACCTCTGCAGCATTAGCTCTATGAACTCAGCTATCCATTTCCAGACCTTTCATTTTTTAAGTCAGGAATCTGGCTCCATTGTCTTGCTGTGACTCTGCAGGTCAGATGCTGGACTGGAGTCCACTCAAAGGTAGGTTTACCCTGAATCAGAGACTGGCAATATCTGGCCTGTCACTGGCCTTATTCCCTTACACACAGCTAAAGCCTCCTGTCCTGCTCCCTCTGCACTCTGAATAAGATACTAGTGATGTAGCACACAGGAGAATCTTTGCTAGCTCACTTTCAAAATATATCTTTCCTATTTCTAGTATTGCAACTGAGTATTCTGAGAGTTAGAAGGATAAAAATACAAATATATTTTGCTCATACAACTACCAGGTTTTCTTCCCTCCTTGTGGGTATTTTTCAAATTGAAGGAGTTGGCTGTCTTGAAGGAAAATAATGTCTGTGAAATCCATTGTGAATTCTGGAAAATCAGTATTAGTCCTTTTGTAGCCAGACCCAGGATAAAAAGCCTTAAACTTTTCATTGCTCTATTTATTTATTGAAATGTTTTGTCTCTGGGTGGAGATTTTGAGGATGAACATCCCATTCCTGCCAGCATTCTCAGACAGCTATGCCCATGCACAACTGCTGATCCCATGTCTCACTATGCAGTTGCCTGCACTGCCATATCAAAACAAATAGTCAAACTTTAGTTCCCCAATTTGGTTAATCAAGATTTTCTCGTTACTTTTAAGAAATGTTCACGAGGTATACTCATCCTATGGCAACTCTTCACTTTGTGGTGTTTTCACATGTACAAGATTGGCCTCATGCAGGAGGCTTTAGACAAGGCGCAGCAGTACCTGGCAAAATTCATCCTCTTGAAACACTATTTTGAAGTTGCTTTGTCCTAAGACATTCACAGTAAGACTGCTTTTACTTTCTGCCTCAAAACTTAGCAAAAACGTAGAAACACATGAACAATAAAGACATTTGTGATTTTCTTACAAGTGGCAAAAACTGTTTTCTGGGAGTTAATCTTTTTCATCTCAGTTCTCTTTTCTTTGAGCCAACTTCTTTTTTTCCCAGACTGTTAGAGTTCATAAAAAAATCTTCTGGCTTCTAGCAAACTTATGTTCTACTTTCATCTAGAAAGGCATAAATGTGTTCAGCTAAAACCACAGTATTCACGACTATTCGAAACAATCTGTGCAGCTTTTTTACATCCCTATTTGCAGAGTCCTTTACGAAATTCAGTACATAACCACAGCACTAACCTTTCCAACTGTCCACACACATCATGTTTTGGGTAAACAGTCATATATAGCAGCAGCCTGTGGAGGGGTTTTTTATGACTGGGACCAAAATAGCTCCATCAACTAGTATGTGTGAATATTGCCTTTATCATATAACCAAGACTCCAAAATTAGAATTACAGTGGATATTTCTGCTGATCTGAAAGATTTAACATCTCTTTTCTCATAAAAAATTCTATTTGAAATAAAAAATTAATGCTCCCAAATCTAGTACTACTGTATACAATGTAGGAAAGAGACAGTAATTTGGTATCTCAATAAATTTTTTAAAAGAATATTGAGCCGAAAAACTCAATTCCCACCAATGAAGCATTAGAGAAAGTTTTTAAAAGGCTGCATGACAGGTTCAATTTTTGTATTGTTTTATATGGACAGACCTGACATGCAGTGCAACTCTGGTTTGGAAATCATTCTTCTTTCACATCCTCTATCTTGAGAAACATACAACAGCAGTTAAACAGGCAATAAAGTCCAAACATTTTGTGTAAATGCACTTCCTTGTCCTGTTCTCCTCTCAATAAAATAATGGATTAACCATAAAGTACATTTACTTAGTAGAACAAGTCTTTTGTGGTCTCCAGTTAAACTGCATCATCAGTGAATCAAAACAGACGGGGAGAAATTGAGATCTCAGATTAATTTCCTTCAGTATTTTTAAGCAAACACTTAGAACATATTAACCAGTATTAAAAGAGATGGCTTTTTAGATTAAGCAAATATAAAATAATTCTGAAAACATTAACTCCAGACCATGTATTTGGGTTCACCCAAAAGAAATAGATAGGAAAGCTAAGCCCCACCTTCTTCCATCTGGTTTGGTTTGTCCTGAAACCATTTCCCCTCTCCTCTTTCAAATGCATTAATTCAATCACTGAACTGTAAAGTTCTGGCTTTATTTAACATCTGTGCTTTGATGCATGTATATAACTGGAGGACTGTAAAGCTTTTTACTAAGCAGTATTTATATTGCAAAGAACATCTTTGAATTTGTTAGGATTTTATTGGCTGTTGTCAGAGGTCACACACCAAACCGATAGGCTGGTGACAGAATCCATTCTGGTCTTCTGGGGACACCACTGAAGAGAAAGTTTGGCAGGGGACAAACCATCACTTCAGGACTCTTTGCACTCTAAATTCTGAGCGACTTGAGTCACTTTCTTGCTCCCTCTACACACCTTGCAGTGCAGTAAACTTGACTGCTGTTGTCCCCACTTAGAAAAACTCAATATCGTATTATACAAGCTGTTTCATTGGCTCCAAAGGCTATCATTGAGGAAAGGGAAACAGATGTTTGTTTGTTTTATTATGTCCATGCAGAAAATGATGTCCATGCAGACAATTTCCTGCACTCTTTCAACTTTCCTTCAGACTGAGGCATTACCAGAATTTATGGGTTGTTGTTCTACATTCAAAAACAGTATTTGGTCATAATAGAGTCCAAGAAAAATCTTCAGGAAAGGTGATGATATCACTATAAATGATGGCACTAAGTGAAGGCACTCTCCTCACTAATTACAACTCTCTCTCCCAAAAATCTCCAGACATACCGAGAAGCAAGTCTTTCCCTTACTGGAGGAATCTTTACTTAAAATCTGAGGAGCCTGATCAAACATAGCATCTTTTAATGATGCTGTACATCTTAAAGGTTAACGGGAGGCTGCATGGCACTAAGTGATATAGAGGAGCATTTTTATTCACCTGCACCTTGCTCAAAATTAATTCGTTTTTTGTACTTGCTAGTTTTAAAAAGTTGGTCCTTATGAGAGTGAGCTAAGCTGTTATCATTCACAAGAAGCACTACAGAAGCTATTTGCAGGCAACTAGGGTTCAGCTGTGTAAGATACAGAATGGAATAAAATGTGGCAAATGAAAAAATATTTTGGAGTGTAATTTCAACTGTCTGTGTGAGACACAGAAAACTCACTGTTAATTTGTTCAGTTACTGTTTGGGCTTGGTCTTTCAGAGTTTTAAGGAGTGAAAAGTGAATACATGACAGTCACCTTTAAAAATTCCAAGTAGTAATAAAACAGTCAAGGAAAACTAGATAAATGAAATCCATTGTTTTAGCTCCAAGGATCCAGTATTTGTTTTCTTCCACCCGGGTACTAGAAATTGCTCAGGTACTGGAAACCTGGTGACATGACATGCTTGCTCTCCACTACAAAGGAAAAACAACCCACCTTATTCAGCCTCATTCCAAAACAATTACAGGTACCCTAAATTTGGAAACTGAAATGAGATCAGTAATACTTTTCATCACTGTTTCCGGAAAAACTTTTTCCTTCTGTGTCATACCCAATTCAATATTCTATCTGAATACTTCTGATACAGAAAGCCAAAAAATAATGCACATGAGCACAGAACAACTAAATCTGCACAGCAGAAGACAGAAGAGAGCATGAACTGACATCAGAAACCCAGACTGGAATTTATTCTTGGTTAATGTAACTTGCAGTTCACTTTTTTGAGGTGTGAAGTTGGGTTGGGGTTTTTTAAGACTAAAGAGCCAATGAACATGAGATTCTAGGTACAGATTCTTTGGCAAATGAAAACACACAATGCTTCACAAGAAAGTAAGCTGTCTTAGTTTCTTAACACATCCTACAAATAAGATGTACAGAACCTGACAGAAGTTAGACACGAACCTGGGTGGCAATGAAGAGTTTAGCATGCATAATGTCATTAAATTAGCTGCAAAATTCCCCAAACTGACATAGTGATAACAGCTTTAAAACACTGATTGTATTCATTGCTGAGTCTCTAAGAGTGGCCACCCCAGGTGGGAGTGAGAGTGCCTGCACTGGTTTCACCTGGGGCAGCTGCATCATTTGAGAGTTCACCCTGACTGAGCAAGGCAGCACCCAAACACCCTGCCCATCCAGGCAAGTTAAGGACATAAATCTGTGATTTAGGCCACCTGACTGAGTTTGCAAGGGTGAAAGAAAAAAAAGCATCACTATGGAACCGCAGCAAGCAGTGACCTTATGAAAGAGAGCCTGAAAAGGACCTGATACAGGAAGCTGCTAACTGGCATCCTTTAGCTCTATCTGTCACAGCTCCCACATGGAACAGGAAAGGGCTGGGCAGAGCCACTCTTTCAGTGCATCAGTAGTACCACGAGTGCCTCAACACCTTTGGTTTGTTAACCTTCCAGTCAGCTCTCAAACCACAACAGGTGATGGTGAGAAAGTGAGAAAGCTGGCAGCTTGCACTCCAGACTAGAGAGTCTCCAAAGCTTTTTAAGCAGAAGCCACTCAACTCTATAATAGATGATGCTATTGTGAACTCCAAAAAAGTAACAGACCTTTGGAAAAAAGAGCAAATAGCAAATTCTGAATATTAATTCTGGTGACAGAGTAACTGGGCCATACACTATTCTTAAGCCAATATTTTGGCATGTTATCAGTGGAGAAAGACTGTTTGGGACCATCTTTCTCTATAGAGGGGGCTGAAAAATACATGTGGCAAGCAAAGGTGAAAAGAGAAAATACAGTAAAGTTGGGGGGGGTTTGAGCATCAGCTACAGAAATTTTAATGCCATGTAAGATTCAGGAAAAAAAGTTCAATTTTTAAGTTGAATTAGTCATATTAGATTTAACAGGGTATGGAAATTAAAGGCCAAGTCTCAAACCATAATTACTGATACATAAAACTTCCTGTTGAAAAAGAAATTACTACTCTTTGATAACTCTAAAAACTTCTCAAGCACAGAAGATGACCCTTTTAAAACACAGATATGACACTGATCACCCAGCTTTCAAGTATTATCTAAATATGTGGTGGGTTAAACTGGTCAAAGGGGAATCCAGCTCTTTATCAAATTGCCCACCAGGATTCAAATGGGCATTATTTAAAGTAAATTTAAAAAATAATTAGGTTAAGTTAAAATACTGCTGATTACTAGCAACCCCAGATATTAGATTATGCAACATTCCAGTAAACCTTTATTTAAGGGCTCACTGGCTCCTCATCACGCATGCTGAGTTAGGCACTGATCAAGAAAGTCCTCACTAACACAAGAAGAAATGTTACAACTTCAAAACAAGGTCTTTAAGAGAGAATTCTCACTTGGTATCTTTAGGCAGCTATTAAAATAGGGTCCCACTTCCAAATCTGTATTCTCAACAGCACTCATAAACAGCCACTGGTACTTTGTATCTTATACTAGAAAACTTCAGCCCTTAAAGCAATCTTTCACACATTGCATCTATGCTTATCTACAAATATAATGAGCAATCAGCCCCCACAGTGGTGCCTTGCTGTCTGTCTAGAACTACTCCTCTACTGTAAAATTTTCAGACAGTCTTTTGCCCATTAATAAACAAAGCCGCCAAGTTTTGCCTCTGAGAGTTTAATCTCAAAATATCTAAACTGCATGCATACCCATATATCTTTATGAGCAGATATTTGGAATTGAAACAAACTCTTGCAGAGATCTGCATTTCAAGCTACAAATCAGAAATGGACTTTTTGATGACCTTTCTTTATATACGTAGTACAAAGTACACTATTAATAAACAACCATATGCCCTAAGTTCCCAGAGTCAGCTTTATAGGAAAGCTGTCCTTATGAACACAAGGTTAGGTCTCCCTCAAAAACCACATCTGATTAATAAAGAAAACTCTGTGGCAGAGTATAGCTGCACCCATACTACCAGAATATACATATATAAATTGGAGACTGCTTTAAATGCATATTCACAAGCTTTCTGATACAATGCTTTATTTCAGTTTAGCCGTTTATCCCATAGGGACATAGCCTGGATCTTATGTCTCTTGAGCTTTTCCATCCACGTTCTGAATCCAATACCTGCTTTAAATCATGTTGTATTTAGTGCACTACAGGTTAAGGAAGCTCTTAGGAGGAGCCTTTCAAGTTTTAACTACCGGAGCTCTCACGGGTGGCATATTAAAGAGTTACAATACCAGACACGGACACAGTCCTGTCTGAGTCAGAAGCTGGGACTAGCTACAGGAAAACCCCAACGGCCAGTCAAAATGTCTGGATTCAGCAGGGCAGACATTCACTGCAGCTTTCCACTTGCAGATGTATTTAAGAGAGGCACCACGTGTTTGCCCAGATGTTTACATGCTCCTCCAGCAGATAACTAATCAACCAGCTAATCAACCCTGATTGTGTTATGAGAATTTTACAATTGGTGGATACTCAACATGGAAAATAACTCCCAAACTTCCTGTATTTCATCTACCAACAGTAATTCCATCAAACTGTAAAAATTATGGTTGTATCCACGTGTAAAAGAAATAATCCCAATGAAGCATTGAAGAATCCAAATTGAAGTTGTTGAAATTTTTTCAGGGAAGCTATGCTCTCTGAGTTATTGGACAGCTTGACCTCCTTTTTTTTTCCCCAAAGGGGTTTTTCAGCCCCAGGACAGGCACTGCTCTGTTGGCTTTGCAGGGACTACAATTACACTATTCTTGTCACACAGCCCAAACTCTGTGACATTGTTCTGGTTACACAGCTTCCCATTTTCTTTGTCCCTGGTATTAAAGGAAAAATAAGTGTGATATAATGGAGTGAGAACCCTAGCACATTATTAATGCAAGCAGAAATACCTAAAGAAAACACAAAACAGATCATATGCTTGTAAACATATCATATGCTTAGGCTTACTACAAGTAGTTCAGTTAAAGTATCACTTAGGACCAAGTCTGAGAATAATCTGTAGTTTAGGAGTCTGTACAAATACTTCCAACTTATATACTGAAATAGGCAACTTAAAAACAGATATGACAAGAGCTACATTGTTGAATACAAATTCATTCACATTTGCTATCTTGTAATTGATATTATCTAAAATTAACAAAATATATTGCTTTCCTTTATAGCAAACAACAATATGTGACATTTAACTGGTATTTAGAGTTTAGGTTACTTTTGTATGTGGTGATACATTGGTTCAACTTCCTGGTTAAAGTTTTTTGACCCTCATTTACTAAAAGGGGCACGCATGCTGACACAAACTGAATGCATGTAATTTCATCTGCATAACTGATTTTGTATGTTTGTGTTTATAATCAGTTTCTAGTTGAAGGAAAACCAAGAGTGGAGGAAACAGAGCCCTTTCTGTCCCAAAAATATGCTTTCACAAATACAGAGATATTACAGTTGGATATTTGGAATTTATTATCCCTGTCCCCTATATTTTCAGAAACCTTTTCTGTCCCTCTTTCAGGTACCAGCTTCTACTAAGAAGAAAAAGAATTTTTTTGTTTTGCATTTGGGTCTTCAAAAGTCTTTCTAAAGCCACAACTACCAAGCTGGCCTCAGCACTAAATAAAAGAAGTGCATTCCCAAGAACATATACTTTCTTCCAGTTCTGTATGAAAGAGCCACAGATTTAACACACACAGGTTATTTGTCCTGCATATTACACAGAACAAGGGTTTTTTTGAATGTGTATTTCATATGCTGGTTTTCATTTGTTCCCATAGCATGCACACACTGTTTGATGGCCAAGAACATAAATTATTACAGTTTTCTCAGACTCAAAGTTCCCCACCTATCCCAGTAAAATACTATGTTACCTTTACTTCCCTAATTCTTTTTGTAACTGAATTCCTCTATCAAGAGAAAGTGATATTCCTGGAAAAAAATAAGATATTAATAAACACCACCTATTTAAGCTTTTCATTATGTTAAGTCTAGGTTCTTAACTTTATTTTGACCTTAGCCTCAGTGCACAAAAATCCCATGGATAGACTTTATCTTCACAAATTAGAATAAACTTTCTTCCCCCTCCCCACCACCCTTAATCCAAGGAACTGCTAATAACTGGTTTCAGGTGCAGCTCTAATGTAAAGTAATTGCACATTCACATTCTCTTTCTTTGTCCATGCTACAGAAATAAGTGATAAAAATTTTTGATTTTAAGTAGAACTGGTAAGGAAAAATAAAATAAAACATAAAAAAAAAAAGGAAAACTCTTGCCAGTATCAAGGAAAACTGCATATCTAAGTGGATTATCAACAGTACACATGTTCCAGAAGGAAAAATACACCACTCAGGATTTCCCCTGCTTGAAAAGCATTAAACACCTTCACCTACTTTTGTGAGCCCAGTTTAGAATATCTCACCTGAGCTCATGATCTGTGACAGCACCAGAAAAACAAATCCTTGTGAGACAATCAGGGGTACCAAGAGCACATACAGGAGACGAGGGCACCACTCAAACTGCCCTCATGAGCACTTTTCAGGAATCACCTCACCCTACAATTTGCTTTGACAAAACCTTTCCCGAATTTCCCTGTCCACACCGTTTAAAAACCCAGGGCTCCTCGCTGTGTCTCACACGTGTGTGTAGCCACAGTGTCCCCAAACTGCAAGGGCACTCGGGTGCAGAGCAGAGCCCAGGAGCAAGAGAGCAGAGACTGAGCTTAACCGGGAGGTTCTCCGGAACACACAAAGCAACAAACTTAACTGAACGTGAATCCAGAGCCTTTAAAACCTCAGGCTGCAAGTCGCTTCCAGACGAAAGGAAACATTGCCCTCCCCTGCCCCCAGCACCCACCCAGATACTCCAGCAGCAGGGCAGGGACGTGAGGGAAGTAAAGAGGAGCATCCTACCTGACTGCACCAGCTCTTCACGGGACACTGCCTGGACACCTTCCCCAGAGAGCGTGCTGCTGGCCGAGATTGCTGCTGTTTTTTTCTTTTTTAGTAGAGCTTCTGCCTCGACCTGAGGGTGGACTGAGCCCCGCTGCAGCCCCTCATGGCCCAGGTGCAGCCACTCAGGTCCTGATGGAGCCCCTCAGGTCCCAGGTGCAACCACTCAGGTCCCGCTGCAGCCCTTCATGGCCCAGGTGCAGCCACTCAGGTACTGATGGAGCCNCAGCCCCTCAGGTCCTGATGGAGCCCCTCAGGTCCCAGGTGCAACCACTCAGGTCCTGATATTGCCCCTCAGGACCCCAGGGAAAGCTCTTGGGGTCCTGATGCAGCCCCTCGCGTCCCAGGAGTGTCCCCTCAGGTCCAGATGTATCCTCCCAGGTCCCCGTGCCACCCCTCATGTCCCGGTGCAGCCCCTCATGTCTTGGTGCGGCCCCTGAAGTCGCAGGTGTCACCCCTCACGTCCCCATGCACCCCTCAGCCCAGGCAGCCTGGCCCCCCGGGCCGTGCCATGTTGCAAGCCTCATGAAGCTAAAGCTGCTTCAGGTTCTTAGCACGGGCACAGGGTTTGGAGGGCTGGGTCTCTCCGTGAGCCACAGAAGATGTTCCCAGTGAGAACTGGGGTGGCTCTCCCGGGCATTGCTCTCCGTGCCACGCTTGTGGCGTGGCTGTGGATGAGGATCCATACTCTGACATGCCTCCCCAGGCTGGAGCTGTCAGACTGCAGGCCCTTGACTGACCACAAGATATTTCTGTATATTTTAAAGACAATTACAAAGCTTAATATCTCCCATGCTCCCATTTTGCTGCCATATCTCTACCTGTGCTCCACCTGGTCTCACCAGGAGCAGCTGTTCACATAGTGGCCAGTTAATGTGAGTTAACAAATGAGCTTTTTCACAAGTGGAGCTCACTTCTGATATTAAACAGCAAAAAAAATTACGTTGTGCAATAGTCTGTGGGCCTAGTGTGTTGTTAAAAGTTTTCAGAGTACTTTCGGATTCATGAAAATAATTTCACCTCCTGAAACCATGCCTATGGGGTTTTTTGGATGGTTTTTTTTTGAGGGGTGTAATCAATCTTTTGAGTTACACCAATTCTTAATTATGTAGAGAATCTGCATTGCCCAGCAGCTCTGTCCTACTGTGATTTTAAAAAATATTAATTCCAAATCTTTTGAGCGCTTCAAAAATGTTTCTGCATCTAATACTCATCATCTGTCTAGAAAACATATCAATCATACGATCACAAACAGCTGTTGCACTGGACTTATTATCAGCCATAATTTTCAAAGGAGACAAAGAATATTGGATGCACTGATGGAAAGTTATTGCAGAGAATGCCCTACATCAGAACTCAAAAATCTAGTTTTAGGGACTCAGAGCTTTACTAAGCATTGGAGAAACTCTTCATGTATGCAGACAGTAACCTGATATAAATTGGAATAAAATACTATGACACAATGCTCATACAAGCTAAAGTGTAAAAGGTGCTCCAGGCAGGTATTTTGTTATTAAATACAAAAACTATGTACCACTAGCTTGCACAGACTGCAAAGAATAAAGTTGTTGATCAGCAGTCTGTTTTCTCTTCAAGTTTCATAAATTTCATTAATAAGGGGTTACGAGCCTTATTTGAGATATAACATATCCCTTTGCTTAGAAATCATTGATGTCCTAAAATGGCCAGTTTCTTGTCTCAGTAATGTCAGTGTAAATCTGCATTAGCTCTGTTGGATTCAGAAGATATTACAGGGTAGCTCCTGACCCATTTTCAATAGAACATGCCAATTTGAAATAGTAATATGGCTACTCCGTGTTATCCATCTGACACAAAACCACAACGCTGAAGAAAAGAAAGGCTACTTCTGGAACTGCTTTGGGCAGTTTTTTGGGTTGTTTTTTTTTTCTTTTTTAAATCCCAAGCTCCTGGCATTCAACTATTATAAATAGCTTCATAAAGTACTGGAAGGATATATGATGCAATCCCTTTAAAACACTTTTGAGTCCAGAGCCTTGGGATATTCTAAATCCACACTGGAAACATCAAGCATGGTGCTTGCTCCACAGCCAACCTGCGTAAGCTTTCCTAGTCTTTGACTTGATCATGCCTCACCTCCTGAACCCTGCCCAGCTTAGATGTTGCCTGCTGACCCCTTTTTGCCCAGAAACAGGGGCTGAGTGTCCTGCCAGCCCTCTCCTGGACTGCCTGTGCCTGCAGCAGAGGTGAGTGTTGCAAAGGCTGCTTGGGAGCTGTTGTCTCTGAATGAGGGATACAGCCTGGAGCTAAGGTCCACAGGCTAACAGTCAACAGCCACAAGGTCAATCAGCAAATGATGTAAAGTTAATGGCAATAGTCAAAAGCTTTTAACTCTGTCAAAGACCATGTACTTTTGCCTTCCTTGCTCATAGGCAGGTGAGGGCTCTCCTCCATTTTGGGCAGCCCATGCTGCTTGAGAGAGCTCAGTGCAGACCTTTCTCTGCCTACTTTTTGTCTCCTTCTCCAGCTGCTGCTTATTCTTGCTGTGCCCAAAGCAGTTCAAGGTCAAAACACCACGAATAGCAAAGGCATTTTGTTTGAAGAAAGCTTCTGTGAGATTGGCAGGGCAGACCCAGCATAAAACTGTATCCTGCAGCAAAAAAAATTTTATTCTGTCACACCATGATTTGTGGGTCCACCTGAAAGGATAGCCATGGGATCATGAGGTTCTGCGAGCCTGACATTGACACCAGAAACAGTCACTCATGACAAATGTTGTCTAGAAAGAATACTAGAGGAAAGAGTACCCAGATACTGGCCATCTAGCTGAGACAAAATTAGCAAATTTTTTTTAAGTGGTCAGAGACATATATGCAGTGGGTTGACTCTCTCTGGGCACCAGGGCCCCACCAGAGCCACTCAGTCACTCCCCTCCTCAGCTGGGCAGGGCAGAAAAATGTAACAAGTCTACTGGATCAAGATAGGACAGGGAGAGATCACTCAGCAGTGAGCATTGTCACAGGCACCACAGACAAGACTTGGGGAAATTAAGTTATCAAACTGAAGTAAGATAAGAAGAAATCGTAAAACACCTTTCCCTCACTCCTTCATTTTTCCCTTCACTCCTGATTTCTCTACCTCCTCCCTGCCAGCAGGGCGTGGGGACAGGGAATGGGGGCTGCTTTCTGTTCATCACATCTTGTCTTGGCTACCACATCCTCCTCAGGCGGAGGATTCCTCACAGTCTTCCCAATCCAATGTGGGTCCCTTCCATGGGGTGCAGTCCCTCAAGAGCAGGCTGCTCCAGCATGGGTCTCAGAGGATTCAAAACTCCTGCCAGCAAACCTGCTCCAGCATGGGCTCCTCTCTCCATGGGGCCACAGGTCCTGCCAGGAGCCTGCTCCAGTGTGGGCTTTCCACGGGGTCACAGCCTTCTTTGGGCATCCACCTGCTCTGGTGTGGATCCTCTATGGGCTGCAGGGGGATCTCTGCTCCCCCATGGAGCTCCCTGAGCTGGCTCACCATGGGCTGCACCTCGGGCTGCAGGGGAATCTCTGCTCAGGTGCCTGCCCCTCCTTCCTCACTGACCTCGGTGTCTGCAGAATTGCTTCTCTCACATGTTTTCTCTCCTTTCTCCTCTCTCCATCTGCAGTTACACAGCATTTTCCACCCCTCCTAAATCCTAGGGATACTACCATTGTTGCTGATGGGCTTGGCCTTGGCTAGCAGTGGATCTGTTTTGGACACAGCTGGCATTGGCTCCATAGAAGCTTCCAGCACCTTCTCAGAGAAGATACCTCTGAAACACCACCCCACACTGCCCCTTACCAAAACCTCTCCATGCAAACCCAATGCAACAGAGCAGATTTTAAATTAATTTCTGATGGTGTCTCTTCCCCAGGCAAAAACACAGAGATAGGTGATGTAGATTCCTTCACATTTCAAACAATCAAGTGAAAGACAGATGGAAAATTCAAGGGAATGAATGTTCCCTTGTCCTTCAGAGATTTTTCACACGGTTCCTAAATTAGGTCCATTTCCAAAGAGTTCCCAAACACAATGTTAATTAACACTACAAAACAGATCAGTAAAATCAATAAAGTCATAAATTAATAAAACTTGTAGAATTTCCCAAGCGTGGAGTACAGAATGATAGTTTAAAAAAGCAACAACAAGAAAGGCCACCAGCATTTGTTCAAGGCAGATTACCATAGAGCTATTACCTGTTTTGCCTGGCTGGCAGAGCTCTGCTACCAGCAGCAGTTATTGACAGAGTTCTCTCAGGGAGAAAAGCACTTCATGCATTTCAGATGTGATCTGGGGCCCTCCCATTTTCAAAGCCTGAGTTGCACCATTTTCACCTGCCTTGATGCCCTGTTTTGTGAATGGGTCAGCGCTTCATAATTATCATTAAAACACTTCTTTAAGGCACAAGAAAATGTTTTTCAGTATTCAGTATCATGAATCAGTCTCACATCTTTAGATGCCATAAGTGCAGCCAGGAGTGGGGTTGCTTCTTTAAAAGAAAGTAGCCAAACTGTCACTTTAAGCTTTTCATTATAAATGTTGCCAATAATAAGCCAGTAGGTAAAATAAACACCCTTGGACCCTGTCTTAATACTGGGCATCAAAAGTTCTACCTTTTCTCTTTTACCCATACTTAAAGTTCAGCAAGGTGAAATGACAATCTTTTTCTAGCAAGACACCTAAAAGTTATTAAAATACACTGATATCTGTTTTCCTTTATGTCATGTGCTTGAGTGTTTTGCTACTGCAGATCATTGGCCACTAACTTTAAGGAGAGATTAATGAAGTTGGAGACCAAAATTCTTGAAAGTCATGCTTAATGCCCATTTCTGCTCCTCAAAACAGCCCTACTGAAATAGAAAAGTAGTTTTCTCATGCACCAGTCACATTCAGGAAATAAAATCCTATCAAGTCTTTGGTTCCATTGCAGTAAAAAAACTGGTCCATAAATTAAAATCAGTGTAGAACTCAAAAAATAACAGTGTTAAGAGAGCATGCGTGGTTTTTCCCAGGGCAATTATAATTATTCTGAAATATATAAAAAGAAAAGCAAATAAAGGGAGATAGGAATTGCCATTACAAACCAGATCCAAGATCCAGTATCAAAGACAAATACTTGACAAGCAAAATGTTCTGCACTAGGAAAGCATGGTCTTTCCATTCTCATCATTCCTGGTTCTTTTTCTTAAATCAAGTCACTTGATTTGAACCCCATCATATCTGGAAGTCATTTATGTGTTCCCTATAAGTGACCATTACTCTGCATGTGTATCCTGACTGACCTTCACTTCTGCTTGCAGACCCCTCTTCCAGTCAAGCCTCCATATTCAGCAAGAAATTAAAATGCTTTTTTAGCTGTTAGTACTAATAGTCATCTTGGAAATTTGTTACACCTGGGCTGCCAACACTATGAAACACATGTCTCCGACAGCCTCTTAATTTAGGTGTGTTCTCAAGAAAAGCGTGTTCCAACACATCTTTCACTCTCCACGGTTACTGCCTGCCCACATTAATGATATGAATCAGCACTCCTGTTCACATGTCTCCCCATTAGTGCTGCTTCTCATAAAGATGTTTGGGTTGTTCTATTTTTTTTTTCCCCTTTAGGTAACACAGACTTTTTACAGCACATTTTTGCACAGAAAACTACAGACAGTATCTGCTCCTTTCTGAGCTACCTAAATCTTACCTTGTATTTCTCCAGAGATTCCTAGTTGAGGTCTTCAGTCTTGGATTTTTATTCCATTAACTGAATTGGAACAGACATGTAAATTTAATGGATAGCTCTGAAAGTCCTAATTCCTATTCTGTACTCTGCCAAACTACAGCAGCATCTGGCCCTGAGTACTTTATAATGCAGCAGCAGCAGCTGCGTGTCATATATAGCTGTACAGAAATCTCACCTGTGAAATACAGACTTTGTTGTAGGATTGAGCAATAACTGTACAGTGTGAAGGATACAGTCAGGGATTAGCCTACCAGAGCAGTGCCTCTTTACTGATCCCAACAGTTATAGGTATTTATGTGTATATAAAATGTTTTCTTGTACTCACATTTTTGTCCTGCTTCGTCTTTGATTCTTACAAAAACAAGCCACATAACAGTGTGGGTTTTTTTACTATAATGCTTGTTTGTTCCCCAGTTACTGAAGATAACTTCAGTCTTTCAATGTTTGTTTTTTTTTTATCCTAACACTTAACCCTATTTCAAAGTATTCTATTCCTCACTTTCCAAATAGTCTTTGTATCTTATTTCCCAGAGTGACTTGCCCAGAATCACACCAAAGACGAGGGCAGAGGAAGGAGCTGAGCCCTCCACCAGTGTTCTCTGGTGGGCAGATAAGTCTCCAGGTCAATCTTTGCTCATAGCTGGGGTTACTGTGCCTGGCAATAAGAGCTCATATACACAAGAACCCCATTAGATGAAAGGCTCACGTTACCTGGAAAGGTCTTAACATCAGATTAGCTTCCCAAATTCCTTTCTCCTGGAAGCAAATTAATGTGAGTTTATCTACTTAACTATTACTTAGCTGTGTAGACTTCAGGAATAAAATATAGGCATACTGTTTGCCAAACATTCATTTAAAGGATTCTACTAACAAAAATTGAATTATTATAGATCAGTGAGTGTATGAATCAATCTTAGAGATCTCTACTTTGATACTTTAATACATGTATATGTGTTCCTACTTCTACTTACATTCTTAATAGAAGTACATACATATGAGATGGGAAAAGTAACTGCTTTACTACAACTTAACCTTTTTTGCTGAATTCATACAGCATGGTTTTTCAAGCAGGATATTCAGACTCTTCCTTCTCTTGAATCTGCACCAAAAAGGAAAAGCATAGGAGCAAACCTGTTTTAGATACAGCCTTCTGCATATGTCATTGAGACAACTGATCTAATAAACAGTGTGATCTGGCACCATTTAAGCCAGTAGAATTTTCTCAGCACTGACAGCACTTCCGTATTGCTCCAAATAAACTGGCTCAGGTACCAGGCCCTATAGCTGCTCTGTTTGTGCAGTCTGCCCAGGCAAAATCTGTCCTGCCTCTCAGCCAGGCTAATTAATTCTGATGAGACTGCTGGAACAACATTGCCACACTGCAGCTGATTCCTGAGCTCCAAAAGCACTGGCTCGGCATTAGCTGGGGAGCTCCTGTACTGTGCTCCACCGTAGGACACCATCAGATACTGTATCTCACTTTCACATACATTGTACTCAGACTCTTAATTACATTCATGGTTTTAGCAGTTTGGTTTGAGTTAGATGGGAAATGAAAAGGAACTGCAAACAGTGGATGACTCATCGCTTCCCTTTTCCTCTCAAAGAGTTAACATCAGGTACATCCAGGAGGCCATGAAGGGTTTGGCACCAACACCATGTTGTCCTCATCCATGGCAATAAAGATTAAATAAATATTTATTTATGCGACAAATTTGTTTTAGTAATACGTTCTTGATATTTTTTTAATTTGGGGGTAAATGTTAGTGAAGTTAATGCTCATAAAAATGAGAGATTAATCCTGGCCAGAAAAAGGCTTGGTGCAAGTGGACCCTGTGTAAACTCCCACATGTCTCTGTCAATGTGCCTCAGTCAGGAGCAGCAGTGAAACGTGGCTGCTGTCCCAGTGCTCAACCTCTCCCGAGGGGAGAATGCCAAATCTGCTGAAAAGCTCAATGGTTCGCTTGATTGCAAATAGGTTTCAAGCCCACCAGAACAGCACATTTAATTACACTTGCCTGTTGTTTGACACTGTAACAGGTACTTGTATGTCCTCCAACTATACTCACATAATTGGCCCTATCCAAAAATAAACCATGAGGCACCAGAAGTTGTATCTGTGATGGTGGAGTTTGGCATATTTTTAATTGCATGTGAATTTTAGTCTACTGGACTCAATCCTAATGTAACAGAAGCCACTTCTAAGAGCAGATTCTAGTTACCTCTTGCTTTGATCTTTTACAGGCACAAAAAATAATCCCAAATAACAACTAATGCACATTAAGAGAGCACTGAGAAAGAAACAGGTGTATGATTCTGAGAAACAGTATAAGCAGGTCAATAGGAATTTCCCACTGGCTGTGCCTGTTTGCCAGGTAACCAGGGCTAACCACATACACTTTTTCCCAATGTGTACTGCTGGCAGGCAATCTTATCACTGAACCAAATTAGCAGGAAAGCCTATTCTTAGATTGCCATTGGCCAGGGACCAATTTAACAGTGGGCTCCAAGTAAAACTTAAAAGAGATTATTATTTTTACCTTTTCTTTTTCCTTAAAGAAGCAGAACATGGATGTTAACAGAGTCCACCACAACTGTACCTAGATCTCTTCCCCACTTACGGGGCAGTAGAATCCAATAATTTAATTGTTTCAAGGCAAGTAGTGCACCAAATGCACATTTGTATGTGGATGACCTGTTTTCCCCTTAGTTTTGGGGAAAGAAAGAGCTTATTACAGAAGGGAAACTTTCTGCACAGAGGCAGTATTTGCAAGTATCCGTTTCTCTGGTACTGAGACGAAAAATATGTTGAATATAATCTATTCATACTTGCTTCTCTTATTCAAATCCCAATTTACTGCACAGCAAAATCATTGGAAATGATCCCACTAATTTCAGTTGATACAGGGCAGAGTCCTGGCTCAGAAGAATGCTGTGATCATATTGACATCACTGGACACTTTTAAGCAATATTGCAAAAGCAGTTTGTCCATGGAACTGCTTTCCCCATGCTCACAATGTGCTTTATGGAGCAAAAACCCACACTGGGAAAACACAGAGAAGGCTATAACTCAGGGAATTGCTTACGCATTAGCCTGTTGGGTCAAAAATTTTGTTTTTCAAGAGAATGTGAAATGCATTGGGCTTAAAATGCTCTCACTTATATAACAGTTGCCAAAGGGCAGCCTATTCATTAGCCAAGACATAAAAGTAAAAAGGCTGCTCCAAGGCCTTGAGGCAGCACAGTTTCTTGAGCTGTGCTTCATAACAGCTGCCCTCCAAAGTCTGGTTAACGTCATCTAAAATGTTCTTTAACAGAGGACTAGGATGACACACTTACTGTCACAGCATCCCCTCTTTGGACAGAAAGAGACATCCTCTGTTTCCAGAGCTCTCCTTTCCAGTGCTGAACTCTGACATTCTGGGTTGTCCTTTACCTCAAAGTACTCACAGCAGGAAAATCTGCTTTTTTCTTCTTTAATATAACCTTCTGCTCTCCCTAGTCCTTGATAAGCAATGGCTGCTCATATATTTATTGTAGCATGTACTGCTGGCCCTGCACAGTTCAGTCCTCTATGAAGAGGCTGCTTTAGTAATTTGAGGATCAGGGGCAGCCTTACAGAGTATTTATGCTTCAGTTTTACAGGGCAGCAAGCAGGGAACTAGTACAAGGGAGCAAAGGGAGAGAATGCTTTCCTTCCTATCAGATGATTTTATTAATTTGCCATAGAAATAATTAATGTATGCTGCAATTTTTCCCTTAAATGCTGCTAAAAAATTATATAATTGGTTAAAAAAGGAAGTTGTCCTCTCAAATCTTGTGTGCCATTTTCCAATTTAGAAGTTCAGCAGAATAGCTGGACACCTGCATTTATTTCCTGCATGCAGCCTGCTGCCCTGCCATGGAGGCGTATCCTGTTCTCATTCTTGGGCTGGGTTACCCAGGCTACCTTCTAACAGCCCTTTACATGTGATCTCTGCTTGTGAACCACTTCAGAGGAGCCATCAGCACACAGTTGTAGCTGTTCAGAGGAGTTACCATCACATGGTCACTCGGTTGTGTTTGTGATGTCTCTCAGCCAAGAGTGTCAGGTTGCAGGGGAAAGTACTGGCTGGGACGTCTACTGTAGATCAAGGTCTTGCCAAGGAAACCTGAATAAACCTTACAAAAATATTCTCTCCTTCCTATTTATCTTAGATTTCTGAAGTTATAACTACTTAATTTATCAAACTTTATTTATTTAAGTATTTACCTTGGATGCTGTTGTACTTGATGGTTTTGAGCAAAGAAATAACTGATTCATAATGACAGTTGGATGCAAAAACTCGCAGCACCAGAAATTAAACTAAACAAACTCTTGATTTATTTATATTTTTTGGCTACTAGCAAAAGCTTAAATAGAGTGTTAGATGCAATTTAAAAAATGCAATGCAGAAAAGAACTAAAGCAAAACAAAAAATCCATAAACATACAGAAGACCATACCCACCTACTCCATCCAAACACTCTAGAAGAGAAAAGGGAGAAGAGATTGAACTGTCTGCTAATAGTATTCATCTGATGGCTCCTGAGCATTTCTTTGTGAGTGTGGGGCCACCTCAGTTCAAGCTGCCTTACTGCTACTCCCACAGTGCCTCCTGCTAGGAGCATCCTACCATGCAGCTGGCACCACTGCTGGCCTCAGGCCTGCTCTGCTGCTGCTGCTTAAGGAAGCTGCTCTCTAGGAGGAGGTGCCTACAGGAAAGCTGTGGAGTGTATGCACCAAAGAGAACATTGACAAGTACTCAAAACCTCGGAAATGGGTCCTGATATCCTTGAAACCAATCTAAACTTACGGTGCTCAGCTGCAGGTATGACAAGCAGTTTAATTTTCAGAGCTATTGCCATGACAGCAGAAGAGGCTTTTGCCGTATGAACAGGGCTGACACCATGATTTCACACATGTTGTCAGTTCATAGCTGTGCCTCTCAACTCTGCATTAGACTAGAACATCAGCCTAGGCTTCAAGGCCTCTAAAACTCAAAACAGACTAAGACCAAAAATTACTGTAGCCAAAACTTAATCACCTCCTTCCAGTGTAGCCTGTCATGAGTTGTGATGCTGTCTGAGTACATACATGTGCTGAGACAAGGAACCTTTTTCTCCCTGCTTGGGCAGAAGTGTGGAAAAAAGGAGAAGTAACTGGTATCCCAACTCTCCCATTTGTTAAAAGCAAAAAAGAGGGAACAGCTCTCTGAGAAAACAGTAGCATTTATACAGTACATTATATAGCTTTGTGCTTCAACGTAAGACCAGAAAATAAGATGTGCTTGTTAATGCATTTCTGTGCAGTGCATGTTCATCACTTTAGAAATACTGAATTAGGAATTCAAAATTAGCAAGATTGAAGCTGTGACTCTCATAAAACCCCATCAAAAAGCTGTTCCTGCAAGATGGAAATGTAGAGAAAAAGATATCTAGTTTGTGGCTGTTTCTTTCCTATCTTGCCTAGGATAAACTTTCAAAATAAAACCTTAGCTGACCAGGTGATGGAAGGATTCACTTAAGATGCAGAAAATGCAGATGTAGCTCTGAGTGGAAATGGGTCTTCAATGAAAAATATCCATGAGCATCATCTGTAAGCCAAGAAACTCAGCTGACTTGCTCTTCTCATCTCTACCTGCACCGGCAATCTCAATCTTACACTTTTTCTCAATAACGTTTTGAATTTTAGTCCAAATATTCAGTTGGTGCCCATGGCATTAAAGCAGGACCCTTGGAATCATGCACTGTGATACATCTAAGGCTGGTCAGTGTCACAGCCCGGCTCTGCTCACGCACAGTGAGGCTGTGTCCATGCAGGGGCTGTGCCTCCCCTGCTTGGCCCTTGAGCGGGGCTCTGCTTCCCAGGCAGGGCAGACAGCTCTTGCTACTTCCTAGCACCCAGGATGCGGGCAAAGGCGCAGGGAGCATGGGGACAGGGCTGGGCTGGGGATGGAGCTGGGCTGGGAGATGAAGTTTGTTGTGGAAAACAAGTAGCTCTTCAAGTCAATAAAATACTGGAGCTTCCAAATAAGAAGAAAACCTGGAAAGCTGATAAAATTATTCAGACAGGAAGAGGTTACAATTAATTTCTGAAGCAAAAGCTACAAAAGGAAAAGTCAGAGACTTCAACAAGTTGGACTGTGAAGATGAGACCAGAGCTGTCTGCAAAGGAGGATGTGAGCCTTGTCTGCCCTGCACTGCCACAGAAAGACTCTTTGCACTGTGAATGGAGCAGAGCAAGGTGTTATTTGATAGTGGAAATGCCTTGCTCTCTTTGGAAGGAGACATAACTCTTTACGGAATAATTTATTAATGCCATTTAAGAAATTGAATTCCTGTTATGTGAGAATTTTATTTATGCTAAATCAATATATGAAGTCAGAATTTCATTTTATTGCTGAATAGAAATTATATTAAGAAAGCAGCCTAGAAAAAGGAAACACTTAACGATACTGAACTGTTTGAGACTTGAAGTGGTTTCAATGACATAATGATATATTAAAAATAATATATTTAAGTATGTCAGAAAACAGCAGGAGTAAAAGGAAGTCTAGTGCTAAACATAGAACAAGATATTGTTATTCTCAAAACGACATTAACATTAATAAAATAGGATTAAAATGATTCATTATTCTTTTCTTCAAGAAAAGAAAATCAAAATTGACATTTCTTACCATCTTCCAGTGGTAACTTTCTATTGTCCTTTTTGTACCATTTTTCTCTGCAGTTGAAGAACATGCACACTGACTTCTACTGCAACATCAGGAGAGCTGATAAATACTTATTTGGTAAACACTGATGCCACTGCTTATTTGGTTTGTGACAACTCCAGTGCTCTGTAGCCATGCAGTCTCCTGCACCTCACCTGTAACTGATTTTTTGCAAATTCATCTCTGAAAACCACTATTATAAAGACCACCAGCTGTACTGCCCCACAAAAAAACATTAGTACAGGCCCACCATGTCATCCCTGTTTCCCCTGTTTTTCTTTCTTTAAGCCAAATCAGCAGCTCATGGGTTTCTGGCTGGGAATGGAATCTCACACTTGAGGCAATGAGCAATGCATGCACGCACACACACACGCACGTACACGCTCTGCGTCTGAACTGGAATTTGGTCCTGGGGAGACACAACCTCTGCAGTGCTGCATAAACAAATGCCATCTTCATTACCTCAAATGGCTCCATGTTACTGAAATGGAGCAAGCTGGATGCACTGCAGGAGGCTCGGAAGTGAGCAAAAGGCGTGTGAAGAGTTCCAGCACAGCCTGCCGGGAAGCTCTGAAAATACACAAGGGCCTCCCCAAGGACTCTGTGGAGCACTGACATGTGTGAGCCCTGGCTCACAGCTCACTGCCAGGCAAGGTCAGGCTATCAGGAGGGTTCATCTCCAAAAGCAAAAATTTGAGTCTGAGTGCTAAAATCAATCCAAAATAAACTTCCTTTTATTTTTCCCTCTGTGTGTTAGATAGTCACACTTATGACTACATTAGCACTGCCAGCCATGGCACTGCACAGATGTGGGACTGAAGAGACACTCCAGCTGTAGTTAAATGCCTACTCCTCTGAAAAAGGTTTATTACATCAATTTTAAGAAGTTTAGTAACATTATGCATTGCTGATGTTGGCAACACTGAGTCTGAGGACATAACTATTTAAAGCTAAAACAATGAGACTAATATTTTACTATAACTTGTACTAAGTATCCTTCCTAAATAATTTTTTATCACTAGAAAGATCTTTGAGCATCAACTTGCTTAGTACTTTTGTATTCATCTTGCTTTCTTTTGAATTGAAAAGACAGATTGACTTAGAAAGCTTTTCTATGAAACTTTTCTCTCCTGCTGTACCTTTCAAATAATGGGATTGTATTTAGACTTGAGGTTTTTCTGAAGCAGAACTGATGTACATAGAAGTGTGCTGTATTCTGTAACTTAAATTTCCTTTTCTTCTGCTTTAGTTCTCCCAAGTCTAAAAACCAACATGTTGGTCCTTGGCAAATAGTTGCTTTACATATGGAAGAATAGCTGTGGTACAGCTGTGTAGAGTCCTCAGAGAATTTCTGATAGTCTTTTAGAGGCAATCTGCAGAATGTACCATGTCAAAAATACCCCTGGGCCTTTACAAAAGCAAGATGCCTTGTTAGAGATAAGCACTGCTACTCGGAGTTTTTCTGAGGAATGTTAAATAAAGGATACAACTTCTTGCTTAATGAAAGTCCTGTCTGGAGATGCCACTACTCTTCACTTTCTTTGCTATCTCACAAAAGCACATCTCATGATGGTAGTATTGTGCTTCCCTTTGTAAGTCTTGTTTCAGCACTGCGTGTGGCTCAGACCTACTACTCAGCTCACCTTGTGCCTCTCATACTAGGTTTCACTCAGGTTTCCCAGTTTGCAGCAAAACCCAGAGCTCACTGCCTGCCTCACTCCTGCAGCAGCCCTCCAGCACAGGTGTCCTCAGATAACAGGGAGCAGAGGGGTGGGCAGCTGGGGACCCTCCAGGTCTGTCCAGACCCTCAGCTCCTGCATGTGGCCACCAGCTCCCCCCAGCGCATCCATTCAGAGCAGGGAGCAGAACACCCTCCCTTTCCCGGCGGGAGTGAGCTCAGTGCCGCTGGAGCGTGTGCTCAGAAGCGGACAGGGTGAGTTCATGGACACTGGCTGCACGTGTGGGTGGGAAAAGAGCAGACACAAACACACCCTGCAGGAGCACAAATCCAGCAGTGGGAGCTGGGCTGTGGGAGAGCAGCAGTGCTTCTACCAACCGCTGGAGCCCCGACCACCAAAACTCTGAGTGCTGGCCCTGCTTTCTGTTGCATCATAATGTACCGTGTCTGAAAAGATTTTAATATACCTGCCTTGTTCATTACAGAGCATGAGAAACAGGAAAAAACTAAACAAAAGCAAACACACACAGTCCACTCCTCACTGCAGTTACCTGACTGAGCAGAATCTTGTGCAGACTCTGGGGTCCTTCCTCTCCCTCATCTTCCCACACCAGATTCCACTAACACAGCACTGTCATTTTCCCATACCCAGTTTTATGTCAGCTTTTACCCTGAAAAATGTGTGAGAAATCCAGTTCCTCTGAACACATAAACACTTGATTACCTTCATCTGTTGCTCAAAGTCCTCTCTCAGCTCATCTGTCTCTTAGTTGTTTTTATCCTGGACTTCAAATTCCAAACCACTCTTCAAGGCTGGCTTGCTCACCTTGAGGCAGTGGTTAGCAGCCTTTCTGTGGCTTAGCTGTACTTGACGAGAGAAACATTTTTCATCTTGAGAGTTTTTCCATTTTTAGGCTATGCCAAGTCTCCAATGTGCAACTCTATTGCTCTTGTCCTGACAGAGCCAAAGCAGTTCCTAGCAAAGCTTATTAGCTTGGGCTTTGGTCTCACCTGTGAAATATTTCACCGTGTTCCTGGAGAACCTGGAATTAATCCTACAAGTGAATAAGGCAAGTGACTGGGGAGCATCCAGCATAAGGACCACCTTCTACAAGCTCTGTGTCACCACCTCATGGATGTTTGGAAAGCAAAGGACAACAGAGAAGGCAAAAAAGCATCCCCGGCACACACATGGAGAGTTCCTGGAAGCAATCAGAACTTCTAAACTGTGTTAAGACAGGCTCCTTCATTCATCATACTAGGATTTAAGGAGGTTTAATTATACAATATGTTCTTTAATTTGAAAGTAATTAAAAGCCAAGAGCTCAGTTTACCTCCTTGTGACTGTAAGGAACTGCACTGCAAAAGTGGTTCACACCAGGCACACGAGGGCAGTTTCAGTGTAAAGCTCCATTTCTCTAATAATGAAGACATGCACGAAGGAAAATTTAACATGGTTAAGGACTTCTCTTTCAAATTACGTGCACAAATCAAGAGTTAACTGGGCATTCTTCTCTTTTAAAAAATACCAGCAAAAGAACATTGAAATTATTCTAGAAAATAATTTAAGCAAACCAGAATTGCCCAAAGGTTTTACAGCTTAGAGGCTATAGGAGCTTAAGAACAAGAATCTTTTCAAGGAATTGAAGTGTATGAGTGCCCTTAGATTAAAAACAAAAATTGAAAATTTTGGTGTAATTCTTGATTTGGGAAATATTTTTAGTTATTCTAAAGTGTGACAAATCTCTGTCTCCACACCTTTACAATAGACAGTAGCACTCACTTCTTTAGTTTACTACCTGAACTAGCTGGAGAGGCTATACTGTTGGAAAATCTTAAAAGTAGGAAAATACAATAATTTTTCTCTGACATGCAATGAACACCAGTGAACAAACCTGCATCCAAGGCTCTTAACACTTCTGGTCTTCAAGGTATGCTAAATTCGCAATTTTGTTTTTAGTTCCTCTAAAACCAGCCAACAGAATTTGGGGCCACAATATTTTTCAGATTATCTTCCCATGTACTCCCCAGAGCTTTCCCTCCACAGATGAACCCCTTCAGCTCTGTTAGTTTATCACCTAATCCAACTCCTTGCTGAAAAGGGAGTTCAGCTGACAGCCAAGGGGAATCCCCCTGCTCTGTGTCTGCTTGCTGTCACTGAAGCAAGACTGCCAGCAAGCACTTGTCTGAGCTAGTAATTGTGAATGAAACATTTGATCTAGGGTAACAGCACAATTCAATTAGTGTTTTAACCAAGTGTGACTGTACATGTTGTTTAGACAGCTCTCTAAGTATTTTCAATTATGTTCTGTAATGAGAAATTAGGAATAAGCAGTGATAAACTTGGAGCACTGAATCTGTTGCATGACTGTGCCTTTAATGGCTTCAACCAAATGAAGCCTCTTTACTTTGTTCTGAGAGAGTCATGACACTTACCTGGCTACACACACAGTTTTATAAGAATTAAATGGTGAGTTTTCCTACTGATATTTGTAAATTTTTTCCATGTATGGGACAGCACAGATTTTGTGCATTTAGAAGTAAATTATCAGTTGGCATAGTACTAGAGAACAAAATAATTTTCATCTTTCATCATCAACTATTAATTACCTTTTTTATTTGTTCTAAAAATAGTAGGCTAAAATCCAGCATGAAATAGTAAAAATATCAGAATTGTAACATACAAAACATCATTATGAAAAAAAAATCCTGTACCAATTAAAATCTACAAGTTTTGAGGAAAATTATCCAAGTACTTTCCAATTCTGAAAAGAGATTGGAGGCATTCATGGAAGTAGTCCTTTAAATAAAAGTAAGCACAAGAAATAGATGTGCAAGCACTCAGTATTTTAAGCTCTAAGAGTAAACAGGATGTGTTTTCTAGCAGAACTGTTGCAAAGATTCAAATGCTGGTCTCCAAACTCCCATAGATAGGAGTCCAACACTGGAATATCAGATTAATATATGTGGAGCAATAAGGACACCTTGAGGACAGTTAGAAAAATGCAAAAGTTTCTATTCTGCATCGATATGGGAGGATTTACACATCCTTTGTAAGCCTGAATTCTTTGGATTTGCCACATGATGTAAATGATAAGATCTTAAAACTGTTTGGCAAAGTCCCACAAGTCCCAAGAGTATTATTAATGCAGAGCTTGGTCAGAACTCCTGAAATACTAGAATATATGCTTACCAAGTAGGTTCACTCACTTACTAGTAGTTTTGAGGACAGACCTGTTCTTGCAACACAATAATCTTGTTCTGAGTTGCTTTTTTCCTCATTACAGAAGCAAAAAAATTGCCTTCCACTGTTCACCATAGTATTACACTGTACATATTTTTAAAAGGAAAAGTATAAAAATAGTGAAAAGGTTACTGAAGAAGTATTAGATGCAAATCTGCACAAAAATTAAACTTCCACAGTTCTTTGTCACTCTCTACAAGTTTCAAGTATTCCTTTATATTTGTACCTTTCAAAAACTGGAAAAACTAAACGTTTTTAAAAAAAGTGGGAAGAAGTAACCTTATACCTCTTACTTTGCTTAAGATTTTTTGCATGTGCAAAAGCACTTTTTTTTAGTCTAGCTCTAAGTTAGAACTGGAGTTGTGAGGCCATTTGTAGAGCTTTCTGTCCCCTTAGTGCTATCTGCAGCCTTAGAATCATCACATTTTTCAGGTGGTTCATTTTCTTCTGGTGGTGGTGGGGCAAGATCAGTTGTGATCAAATCAGCTTCCTGATCTTCTTTTCCTACTTCACTGCAAAATTCAACTTTATCTTCCTGCTGGCTGTTCTTCTTTATTTGTCCATTCTGTGCAGGGTAGGTACTGGCAATGGTGTCATACAGAAATTGGTATTGTTCCTTAAAAATAAAGAGAAGAAGTTAGTGTGAATGGAATGCTCAGAGTCCAAGAATTAACCCATTCTTTCTCTGTTCTCTTAAATTTTAGAAATGTAGCATATAGCTGGACAAGCAAGACTGCACATGAAGCAGCTTCCACAGTTTTTAGCATAGAGAGCGTTCCTCCTATGGTTTATTCTGACTTCATATGTACATAACATCTCTGAAACTGTCTGCATCAGATAGTCCAAGTTGTCACTCAGTACTCTCTTGCTTAATAAAGTACCAAAAATATGGTTTCTAGAGTACCTGAGTTGTACATATTGTACAAGACTAGGAAAGTTATGTAATAACCTGCCTCATATTGAGGACATGTAGGTCTGGTTTGTTGGTAACTGCACAGCGCGTGCCACACGTCACAGAGACAGTCCCTCTGGAGTGACTGAAACAAAACTGTCAGCCTGCAAATGGAGTTAACCTACCAACTGCAGAAGTCAAGGGACACTGCATGTACAGCATGAACCAACTGCAGGAAGAGCAATTTATGCAATTTGTAATTTCATACTGTACACCCTTTACCAAAGGTGGGAGAGAATTGCAGCTCTGGGCAGCTCAGACTCCTTCATTCCTATCAGCAAGGGCCAATGCCCAAATGGTGATGAGTGGGAATGTTCTGATTAGAATTGGTGCTCCCTATACAGAAATTATGCCCAAGGTTATGAGGGAGGATATTAGTAACCATGAGAAGTAATAACTTTCTTTTTTCTTAATTCATAAGATTTACTTACAAAGGTGGAGACCACTCCCAGCCTGGTGCGACGAAGAGATTTTACTACTTGGAAAACATCTATTACTTCCTCTATTTCTGCACTTTCCAAGAGGGTCATTAAAGCACAAAATACCCCACTCTGCTGTGATCCATCACTAGAAGATGATGGAAAACACACATGTAAATTTACAATGCAAAATCAGAAGTCTTCTGATTAAACGTTAGATATATTCTAAAGTCTTCGTAACAAATTACATTTCCAAAGCATTTTTTACTGGACTGAAATTGTCATAATTAAGTATACGTGTAAGACTCACCCAGGACATAGTTTATCTGGAGACTACCTGGATCTGAAGTACCACTTAAGGGGAAGAGGGAAATTCAAAATTTCAGACCGACAGTCTCACCTATGGTTAGCAGGATTATCTTCTGGTTTAGATGGCATGCAAGGCTATTTCTGGAAATGGTCCTAGAAAAGTGGACTTATACGCTAGAGAGAGATGATCCTAAAAACTCTATTGGATCTTCACTAGTGTATCCTGAAGGTGCACTCTGACCTAGCACTTCCTCACAAAATAGGTGCACCAGCCAAGAACAGCTGCTCAAAGTGCCTGCTCTGGGCCCACGCTTGCCCAAGTGTGCTTGCTTTTCATCACTACAATCCAAAAGATCACGCTTGAGCAATTCAAAGAATCTTCTAGGAAGAGCTGAGTCTCCAGACACATGGACAGGTTTGTGAGAAAATGTAGGCATCCCAAAATTATGGTTGCTATGTATACCCAGAATTTAGAGCTAGGTGAACATATGTGCTGAATTCAGACCCACCAGCAGTGGACAAGGAGTGGGACACTGCGGGTTCTCCTGTTGTCCTCAGTGACTGGTCTGGCTGGAAGTTTTTCTTTAATGTTGAGAATCATGCTGACTAAATCTTTGGGGGTTTCCGGAACATCACAGCCTCTCCACTTAGAGTACTGATACTGATACACCTTCTGAGTTTCTTTTGTCTGGAAAAGAGCAGTGCAGATGAGGTTAATGTTCAGGATAAAAAAACAGATTCACATAGTAGCTCTATTGCTGCTGATTTACAAAGGAAGAAATATATTCCTGAGGAACTGCAGGGTGATAGTTCTACCTCATGAATATGAGGTAAGTACACATCCATGATTTGCTAAAAGTACAAAAGACAGCTGATCTCCTGAGACTCCACTACCACCATCTCAGCAACTCACTAAACAGGAAACTTGAGATAATTTATAGCATTTCCTATGACTGACTGCTGGTCTGGAAGACAAAAGTATTTCCATTTCTTAGGGCAGAAGGTAACTACAGTGGGAACTGTCTCTTGTCTTTCTTGAGGCTAAGTTTATAAATTTGTTTTTAAATTTAAAAACTCCTTGAAAACCTCCTTTTGGAATTCGCAAAGAGACTTTTACCTTTAGGTGTGTAACATCAAATGCACGTATGGTATAGCTAGGACCAGAGTTGACATCTGCCATTTGAACTTCTACGCCATCATACGTTTGCTTTCCTTCTCCCCAGTACTGTGCACAGAGTTCCTGAAATGAATAAAAGTACAAGTCAGTGATTACCATCAAACTCTCCTTTTATTTTGCGTTCCACATGGACTTACAGAATGTACTGACTTTAAAGTAGGAGGAGTTCCATTGTATTTTAAAACATAGCATCATGCACTTTTCCCTCAAAAATTCATTAGAAAGTAAATTAAGTAGGTAAATAATAGAGCAAAATATATTAAAAATGCAAATTCGTCATCCTACGGAAAACACTTAACTGGAGTGAGGGAATGAGAGTGTGCACACAGTGTTTTGCATGCAGAGGATACTCAATATGTCAGTGTGTAGACAATGCTCCCACCTGATCTCCCTCCTTCAGCTCTGTCAGCATGACAATGACTCTGACTTTTCTTTGGAACACCATTTGCCAGAAGTCAGAGATAGTTTCCTGGAGTGGTCCCTGTGTTGCAATCATGGCTTTTGGACCCCAGTAACCCTATAAAAGAAATGTTTTTTTCTTCAATTAATTTGACATGTGATTGTCAAACAATATAACTCATTGTCATTTCAGGAATACCCCATGAAATAAATTAATGAACCATTTTGTTTATAGGAAAAACATGCCTATCACACTAGGCAATGGTCTTACAGGAATTCTACTATTCAAATGACAATAAACCCAATCCTCCTAACAAGAATATAACTTCCAGATTGACAAGAAGGTATATTGATGCTGCAGTGGGTGAGACCTCACCCTGCCATTTTTTACAAAGCATATTTTTAAGGGGTAAAACATTCTGTTCTACACAGCTGTTTAATTTTACCACTAAGAAGTTGTGTTCATACCACACGAGGTTGGTGCACCACTCAGTTCACACTGAGCTTCCTGAAAATAAAGATACATTTACCCTATAGGTATCTTAATTGTGCAGCATTTCAAAGGATGCAGATAAATGGAACTTATCTAGTAATTCCATTAAAATCAGTTACTTAAATCATGACCAATAACTGTTCGTCTTCTTTGGATATATAATGATACCAAAAAGCGTTTGGCTCCAATTTTCACTGGTAGGGTTTGGTACATGTGAATAACTATACTCACATGTCACTAACATGGACAATATTAATCTGGCTCAACCTGAAGACAGATGCCCATAAATAGAAATACATCTTATCACGAGGTCAGTCTAATGCTAATGCTTTTAATGATACATGGATTTGCCAATCAACTATCAGATCCTTCTCCCTTATTCAACTAAATTCTTTTCTATTGTGATGCCAACAAGAGAATAAGAGTTTTAGCTGAAAGCTTGTGAAATGCCTATAGTGGACCTTCTAAATACATACAGTTATGAATGAAGCATTGATGTATTTGCTTGACTCCTCACAGTCACTGTCCTCATCCGAGGACTCATCAGAATCATGCTCACCCTCCTTGCTGAAATCTTCTTCATGCCTGACGGGCACTCGGTTGAAGTCATCTGTGTGAGACAAAGTGTCACTGTCACAGCACATGGCCAACTGGGTATGGCATTAGTTGGGGGGAGGGAATAGAGAAGGCCAGTCCTTTCACAACAGACTGCACAACCAAGGCCACTTTGTTTGAAGGAACACTCCCAATAATTCACATTGTTAAATACTCTTCTTTTGTTTTTTAAACACTATGAGAAGTTTCTAATTCTACAGCATTCAGAACACTAATCAAATATTACTCTGTAAGGTGATTTGATCATTTTTTCAAAATCTTTCTAATAGAAGATAAGAGATAATAAAAGGGAAGGTTCATGGAAAATACTTACATGGAATTATATTGGCATTCCTATTTTTGCTTTTATTTTCCTCCCGATTCCCAGTGTTCTGTGTCCGCCACCCCTTATAGGAAGGCAATCGCTAAAGAAAGAGGATGTTTGCTGTTATGCTTGATTAACATAGTTTCTGAGATCTGTCTCCTCAGGCTGCTCCCACCCAGTCTTCATCTCACAGAGCCTCACCCCTTTTCTTTAGCTCTTTAAATTCTGTTCACATTGAACTACGGTTTAAAAATGCCTGCTATACCATGTACAATGGCACAAGAAATCATGCACACAGACATAAGCAATCATTCTGTGATCTCCATCTTTCTTAAAAATATTAACACCAAAGCAGAAGTAAAACTTCCTTAGTATCCAGCTTTTTTCCTGAAGGTAAAGAATCTTTCTCTGCCAGAGAAATAAAATAGCACCTAAATGATCTATTAGCTGTGGTATCTCTGAATCATGACTATTAGTCAAGGCTGTCTCCCACTCTCCAATGTAAGTGGGAAGTAAGGGCAACTGAAATGCAATGCTTATTTACCTGGAACTCTGCCTCCAGCAGAGAAGGATCACTTGGGTGGTCTTTTCTTTTCAGACTGTTAAGGTAGGAGTGCAGTTCTGAGAGACTGACCTCTGTTTCTCCATACTGATTGTATTCCACCAGCGCTTGATGAATAAGGATGTACTGTGACTGGTGTTACCCATTTGAAGAATTTAAACAAGAAGTTATTAAAGAGTAAAAAAAAAAAAATTACTTTTTAAAACCATTATAATAAAGTATTACTTTTGTCTGTGATATTAATGTTAATAATATTAAGCACTAACATTAAACAGGCATTAAATACAATTATTAAAACTGTAAATGCTGAAATAAGTTAAAAACATGCATTTCATTAGTCCATAACTTTTTTTGTACGGGACTCAAATGAAAATTGCACTTAGGCAGACACATTTTAGAATTTTTAAAATTAAGCTTGACTCTGCAAGCTCAATTTTGCATTTGTGAATTGTATGCCAAAAAGCTGTTCTCCTTGGCTTCCTCTTCTAAAGTCTAAACTTTAAAAGTTGAGGTTTCTAAAACTGAAAAATTTTGTTGGAAGTTTTTCTCCCTCGTAATATTTTTGAGAGCTATATTTTCTATGAACAGCTTCAACTGAACTGAACAGTGCACTTGTGAGAAATACCAATGAAGCCCTAGCAAAGCAGAGTTGTAAGTGACAGGAGTTTCAGGGAGATACCTCCACTTGGACCATGAGGCATCGCTGCCGCCGCAGCTTCACAATGTAGCCATAAACATCCACTCTGCCTTCTGCATCCAGCCCCTCCAGCATGGCATCAATTCCAATGTACGTCCCGGTGCGCCCAACGCCGGCACTGCAAAGCACAAAGGGATTTGCTTAGCGACAGGGAATGGCATCTCCCCCTCCCACTCTGAGGGGAGCAGTCCTTGAGAGAGTGAAACTGACAAAGTGTCACCACAGGATTCAAAGTAACTGAAAGCAGTTCTTGCTGTAAATTAATTGGTAACACAAGAAATGATGAGTTTGTATTTTTAGGTGTTTTGAGTGGCCAACATGGCCAAATATGGCACTTAGAGACAGAGCAGCCAAATATTGAGCTGGCCGTTTTCCAAAAGACTGTGTATCCTCGGATTTTATCAACCTGAATATTCTTCATATCCTTCAGAAAACAGCCCTTGTGTATCTTTAGTTGCCTCATTTTCAAGTGTTCAAGTCACAAAATCTGGGTTCAGACACTTTTGCCAGCTCACTTTTCTAAATAGCTGCATTTCAGTCAGTCATTTAACATTACCAAACTTTTTAAAGACTAATATATATTTACCTGCAATGAACCACTATTGGACCACTGAAAAAGTTGCTGAGAGCATTAACTCTGCGTCGGAGTTTGAGAAGGAGATGTGGATCCTCAGGGACTCCATGATCTGGCCAGCTTGTGAACTGAATATGAGTGACATCTCTTCCAGCTGTCCTTTCTCTTCCCTAGAAAAAGTGAAGTGTGGTTTTTAATACATATCGATCTATATATCTGTGTATGTATACATAAGTCTAAGTTACTAGAGTAAAGCGCAAAGCATGTGAAGTGTTGAGTCAACTTTGGTATGTTGCTGCTAAAATAAAAGAGGGCATACGTTTTGATAACCATGATTATAAAACCAAATGAGAAAAACATCTCAATGACATTCTTTTACTGGCCAAGATTTAGTATGTCCGTACAAGCACATCCCCAGTAACTAACCCCCAAATTCTCACTCAGAGTTCTATTATCTAGCTGTGGCAGAGTTATTCATAGTTATTCATACATACATATTTGCCATTGTTTCGGTGATTTTACATCACTATTTTACCAGAACTGCAGAAGTCTCCACTTTCTTGCCAGGGACCACTCCTAAATTGCACAACCAATTTATCTTTATTGATATGTCAGCTGAACAAAGAGCTGACATATCTAAAAATAGAGCTGACAGCCCTCAACCTCAGGTTGAGAGCTCAACCTGCTGCAATCTCTCATTTCTAACGTCAGATTCCTCGAGTGAGAGAGCAATGTCTTTGTAAATATTTAATTCTTAACATCCTGATCTGCTCACTGACCACATGGAGTTACAATTTTCTTTTAAGTAAACCACTTTCTGAGCAAATTTTAATGCAACGTGAGACAGCAGAATAGGAACTTACAGCTGTAATCATGGATCAAGATGGGTGGAATCTGTTGCCTTTGCTGAAGATCTGTCAGCAGGTTTACTCTTTTGAGTCTGAATGCTTTAACTATGTGCCATTTATCCTCATTGAAATATTTTTGCAAAGGACCTGAGGTGAGCATTTAGCCTTTGATAGCAAATTTTGTTCTCAATTGCACATAGAGCAAATAATATGACTTCAGATGTGTGAAAGAGAGCAATTAACCAGCTTTAATGACTCTACACATATCTAAATGGTGATTTTAAAACACTTATGTTTATAAATGCACTTGAGATTACCAGAGTTTGTAACTGTCTCACTGTACAATCATCACAAGGGTAGATAACAGTTATCTATGAGTCACTCATTTTAGTTGCAGAGGGCTGTGCTGAGATACACACACATCAGCAATTTTTTTTGTGTTAAATAAAAAACTAAATATATAAGGAAACCACAGTGTACATATTGAGTTTTTTAATACTAAGCACCATATTAAGACTTTAATCTTAAGTGTAGATTCCACAGTATTACGGAAAATACATTTTAAAGTTGAGAAATATATATCTAACTCATATTTCTTGCAAGAAGTGACACTACATCTAAGAGGTTTTCTCTTAAGCTACATGTTGCTTAGGAAAAGACAGCAGAGCATCTTCCATTGAGAGCTCACTCTTCTTTCCTAAAATACAGACTCCAAATAGACACTCCAGTTCCAGTCAGTCTCACATTTTTGAGTCAACTTACATTTGTGATGTGTAGTTTCTGAATGACATAGTCTGGACATGTTTTACTTTCATTGATCTTCACAATGATGTCCCCATAGGTTGCAGTTCCATTCTCCATTGACGGCCAGTACTGGGCACATTTGTTCTATAAAGAGATGAGGTTAAGTGAGCAGCACAACAGCGAAGTGGCAGAGAGCTGAGCTAGAAAAAAGCCTAATCTAAAGTAGATGCAACTCAGTATAGCTTTTCCAACATCTCAGTTCCAAATAACCAACAATTCAGGTCTCTGACCTGAAGTTTATGGCCATGGAATTCAACTTCAGATGTAAAGTGGGGGAAAAAAATCCTGTTCACTATTTGAAAAAGTGAACAGTGACTGCTGCTGTCGCCTGATGGTTGTTGAAATGTTTGCAGCTACTTCCATGGGTTCTTTTCCAGTCTTCAGCGTGGGATGCTGCTCCTGCCTGCCTATAACATCTGCTTGGGTGTGCTGTAAATCTGCAGGCTGTCAACATCTTTAAATGCAACTAAAACAGCAGCTCCCCTCCCTGCTGTAGCTGGAACAAGGAACAAAAGCATGCCAGAATCACCCAACCTTCCACACAAATAAAGGGCAAAGGCAGCAGATGAAAAATATTCTGTCTAGGATATACTGAGGACACTGCCAGGATATCAGAATAGACAGAAGAAAAATACAAAATATACCCTCTATGACAGGTCTATGAGGAGCTAGACTTCCACCTTGAGCCCCTTTCTGAATTAATTAGCTGTAATTTGGAAGCTCACCCTCTGCTACTTAGAGCTGTGACTAAAGTGATATTTTCTGATAAGACTGGTAATTCATAAGGCAACACGGTTTTGGCATGCTTTCCAACACCACAATGAGAGAACAGTAAAGAATGAAAAGAAGTACTAAGAAGAATATGTAATTCAGCACAACACAGGAGTTCACTCTGTTTTCAGAAAAAAGGATGGAAAGATAAAAGGATGAATATTTCTCACCCTCTTTCCTTCCTCACAGCGAGTCACCATGACAATAATTGTTGCCTTCTGCTCCCAGATCATTCTCCAGAAATCATCTGTGGTTTCATCCTTGGGGCCTAGAAGGAGATAATTTCAGGGACTTTTTCAGAGTGCAGCCACATGAAAAAACATTTGCCTGCTTGACATGCTTAGCTATGCAGTCTGAAGAGCTATCCAGAGATCATGCAAATAACAGCCACACACTTGATTTCATTATGACTGCTGCCATTAGGCTGCAACATTTTAAAACTCTCGAATGTATCTTTAGTGCACAGTTACAAAATCTGAAAACTTTTGGTGTAAAATTATACAACATGAGAAACCTGCCTTTGAACTAAAATTCATTAATCTTCACAAAATTCCCTGACCAAAAGCACATTGACAACTTTGTTGCATTAAATTTCAAAATGTCAGACTTTCATTTTTACTTTAAGCTTACTAACAGGATTTTACTACTATAACAAAAATGGGTGAATAAAGAAAGCATATTCTTTTAAGGACATAAATTACCTTGTGCAGCAATGTATTTTCTTGGTTCCTTGAAGCCCTGAAAAAAAATACATTGTTATCAACTCTAGAAAGAAAGCAAGAACTATCTAAAAGATTAGCAACTTTAAAAATAAATTCAATAAAACCAAATACATTACAAAGGTGAAAACTGAAATGGAAATCCTCAAAGGCGTTGACACTTTAAATTCCCAGACTACGGGATTTCTTCCACAGTGTCTAAGACATTTTTCAGTAAAAGTCACTCACATCAATATAACTTGCATTGATATAGTCTGATCCTGGATCTCCTGGCATCTCTGAGAGCTCAACACGGTTATGGTCATCTGTTTAAATATTTTAAACAAAAATAATTACATTATCTCAAGGCAGCAAGAAATCAAACATTTATAAAACACGTCAAAATTCTTACAAGTACTCACATGGGAGAATATCAATGTAACGGTTTTTGTTCTGATTATGGCTCTTTTTGGCTTCCTTTATAGAAAATTTACTGAAAACTCTAGGAATACTCTGTAAAATACAAAATTTATTTTTTTAGTGAAGCCTAGATTTAAAATAGCTTTTACTTACAGTCAAATGCATATGGAAATAATTACTGAATCTAGAAGGTAATATTCATACAATACTACTTCATATATTTCCCATATCTAGAGTTTAAGACTCTTCTCCTTAATATAGATAATATATATCCCCACAATTACATATTATTTATATCCCCATGGCTATGCAGTAAGACAAAGTATAAAAAATATGTATTAAAATGTACTTTAGAATAAGAAGTATTTAGACTGCTTACTTTTATATTTTTGCTGAAGACACCTTCAGGAAAAAAAGCATTGTCATCTTACAATGAGGAGAGATTGGCAGCAAAATCAACTGAGGACTATTTGACCTTAGATGAGAATTCAATCAATTTTCTAGATTATTTATTTATTTATTTATTTGTTACTAGTACATATACTTCAACCATGCTCCTGAACAGAATTTTTCTAACTGCCTGGATAAAAACTTGTGGTATATTTTGAGTGAAAAGCAAACCTGAAATTCTTCCAGGAAAAGCCTTCCTTCATCTGCAATCTTCCTCTTGTATGTGTCCAGCAACAGCTCTGAAGGTATTGGCTCTATGTTGAGAAGTTGCTTGTCATCATCTTTAACTGTTTAAATAAGTCGAATATGTATTGTTATTGACGATCAAAATGCCCATTGAAAAGCTGTACCTTTTAATAACCATGTACCTAAGCAAATGGATTTGCATTTCAACACAGTCCCACTTCCTATTTCATGTAATTAGTTTCTGTGAACTTTAGTGTTCTAAATTATTTTTGTCTTGAAGCTTTCTGGTATTGACTGATCCTGTCTTTCTTCACAGGCTTTGAAATATTGTGCAAAAAGTTGCATAAAATTTTTAGTTTTGGTCTTTAGGATTTGAAAGCCTTCAAAATTTTTCATTAAAAAACAACTGGTTGATGTTCAATCTCTTGTTTTGAAAAAGGTGTACAGAAAAGTGAAATTCCAGTTGCAGCTGTATTTGTTTCTGGACTTACTATGAAACATATCACAAACAACATTGTCTGGGATAAGTAATATTGGGGTTGTAATTAAACAAATAATATTTTTTCCAAACACTGATGAACTTTCAGTTTATTCAAGTATAAATACTTCTACTTTGTATTTACTGAAGTATTTTTTTCTTCAAATTACGGTATTATCATGCTGATATCTGTAATCTATGTATGCAACCTAGAAGGTGCCAGCAAGACCTGATACTAATTTTATTTCCACTTGCTGAAGACACTCACCTGCAACAAGGTTCACGCCTTCAGAAGAATTGCTGTAAGAAGCAGAAGCATCTGTCAATGCTTTGAATAGTAAGATATATATGATAACAAGTTACATAAAATTGGTTTTGTATGAGAACACCAGGGCTGCTGTTAGCCAGCAGCCTGCATTGCAAGCTGTCTGTGAAACAAGAGTGGTACAACTGGGATTATGGAGAGGTGATTGGGATCCTTGTCCTCCTGTCCTCCTGCCCCAAGGCAATGAAACAAGGGGACCACGTCAAAAAGCTGTATTGCCTGCATGATTTTTCCCATCTCACAAACAGCAAACACATAATTAATTTCTTCTCCGAAGTGACTGCTCACACCATCTTCACTTCTCTTGCTAGTTACAAAAAACCAACACATGCATAAAATATAACGAAATTAAGTTTAAATGCTAAGTAGCCAAGAACAAGTCAGACTCTCTGGAGCTGTACAAGCAAAAATTACTTTTGCTTCCCTTAACATAAAAGTTTGCATCTGAGCAACAGCAGCTCCCTGTCCTCCAAGGGGAAGAGTAGGGAAGGGAAAGGGGCTGGAAGAGCTGAGTCACCAAGTTCTGTAGTTGCCAGAGGGCTGAGAGGTTTCAGAAGAAATTGCCCAAACTCCTGTGTCTCTAGCAGCAGCATGAGCCCCCTCGGGAGAGCACAGTGAGCCTGGCTCTGCAGGGCTGTGGCACAGGCACTAGGGAAGGCAGTGGCCATCCTTCTATTGCCACCTGCTGTCCTACAGAACTGCTGAGCCATCGAGAGATTACTGTAATAAACAACACCTCCCTGAGATATTGTTTCAGGTGAACAGGCATTTGAAAGGCTTCTGAGAAAGTGTGTATTATAGAGAGATTTTAAATCTATTTCATTGTATTTGCTTTGTTAGACAAGGACAAAAAAAATTCGTTTCTTTTGAAAGGATTTAATGGCAAAAGGATCTCTTTCCCCAGTAATAACGAAACATCAAACTTGTAACATTTTGCCACTACCCACTGTGAAATTTTGTGGAAAAACCAAAAGCCTCTCCCCCACCATTTATATAAGAGAGGAAGACAAACATAAAGCTTACCTAAGCTTTTTTTGATGCAGATCATAGATTTTGTACAGAACCAGAAGCAAAGCAATTGATGTCACAATGATCAAGAATGCCAAGAATATAATCAGAGCTTTAGAATTATCTAGCAACAGAAAAAGAATACATTTATTATTTTAAAATTAAAAAAAAAATCTGTATACTCCCGAGATAAACCATCAATTTTTGGTTTGGTTTTTCTTTGTTGTTGTTTTGTTGGGGGTTTTTTGAGAAAAAACTAAACATTATTTATAAGTGTTTTGTTTGAGTTTGCTATGCCAAAGTGGAGGAGAAAATTTTATGTCTTCATTAAGAAAACTTTCCCTTAAACTCCCCATGTCTACCTGTCAAAATACTACAACTCACTAGTTGAGCATTACTGTGCTTTCCTCTTGCTCTGTGTGACCTGTACACAGCTCTTACTTGCTCCTGATCTGGGAATTGGGAATCTCTGCCAAGGCACAGATGTTCAGCTCCTGAAATGCAGGATCTGAACACAGGAAAATAATCCTAAAGTGAATAATGTAGGTTAGAGAGATGAATTTATAGTTACATTTGAATGTTTCCTGAAGAAACTAGAGCTGCATAGTAACTCTGAATTATGAATAATGGCTTGTCCACATGATCTGTTACATTAATACTGAATGAGGATAATATTTTTCAAATGCAGATCAAATATTAACTATAAAACAGGCATTTTTGATTTTTAATTAGGAGCAAATGAACCGAATTCCTAATTTACGTTATTTATATCATGCTAAAGGTAAAAAAACATTTACTTACATCTGGTTTTCACACTCCCCCCTACTGGTGGTCCTCTATGTTTTCCATTAAACACCAGGATCTGCATGCAGTGGGTGACAATAACAGAAATGTTAAGATATGACAAGTAAAAATTTGTGCATACCATTTTTAAAAAAACAGATCACAAAGGATATTTGAAATACATCCATCTATTGAGAATCTCATTGGCAGCAGTATCTGCTGTCAATCTCTGTATTGACATTTATAGTGCCGCTCGGGCTTCTACTAAAGTTACAGCAAGATCTAGACCCAAAAATACGGAGATGACAGGAAAATAAAGTTAGAAAGATAGGAAACACATTTTACAAAATAAAAATCAGATGCATCTCAAAATAAAATCAATTTGATTTTTATAAGGTCTCTCAGATCTGAAAAATAACCATGCAATATATAAAAACCCCACTTCCTTCAACAGTAAATATATAAATAATCAACTAAATTTGATGGTTTTAATACAATTTTCTGTATGGGAAAAAATTAATGGCAGTTTAATTAGATAAGCTGCTTTCTTACATCATTAACTTCTGGGTACTTTAACTCATGTTAAAATGCTAACTTTATTTTGCTATGCTTATGCTTTGTCACAAATTTAACATTTACTCGATCTTCTAAATTTCCTTAATAGAAACTCCTATCAAATCTAAAAGGCAGCTTGCAGTTTCTATGTCAAATAGTTCACACTGGGTTTCTTTTTCCTCTTGAGTCTTCTTATAACTTGATCAGAGTCCTTTCATTACCAGCTAAGGCCATACGGTTTTCTCTTTTTTTTTGGGAAAGAACTGAGCAAAATAAGTGCAAAGCAGAAGCCAGGGTTTGGAGGTGCAGAAGCAAAGTCTTTTCTGTGAGGAAAGCTGCTCACTGAAAGTGGTGGACTAAAAGCTTACAATGGTGCAGGAGTCCTGTGCTACTGGGACAACGAAAGGATCTTTTGCTCCTACAGAATCTCATCATTATTTTCCAAATATAAAGCTCTGTGAGCAGAATCTGTTGGGAAAATACTGACAAAATCCTGGAATATAACTGAGAGTACTGAAGTTCTCTGATACTGCATTTCTGCAGGTAAAAACAGAGAAAGGAGTAAAAAACTGTAGGAAATGAGTGAAAGTGCTTCCGAAAAGTAGTAAAACTCCATAATTCTTACTGGTTACTTTCTGGCCTAAACATTACTGAGAGGATCTATCAGGATATAAAAAATATTCCTACAGGCCATATTAAGGGAATCACACAAGACCATTGGTTTTCAAGCAATCCCAAAAGGGTGAAATGCCTGACAGAAGAGAAAAGGCAGGAAGCCTACAGGAAGGTAAAGCTTGTAAACAGAGGATGACATATTTGCATTAGGAACAAGGATTTGCTTGTAAAAGGCTGATGTAAGGACATGCAAAAGGGTCTAAGCTGCTTTACACTAATTAGCCCCTGAAGAACCAAAAATCTTCACAGTGAAAAAATCCGAACAATTTATTTCTAAACAATTACCTCAAGAGTTAAATCCCACGCTTATACTCTGTTTGAAATGATAGTCACATATTCACTGAATGGAATGTGTTTTAAAAACTAAAATATCAGTTACACTCAAGAAACTATTTTAATCCTATAAAACCCCCAAATTTTTGTCTCATCCAAGTACAAACAGTCTTTTCTGCTTGCATTCTTCTTGCTGTCAGAACCTATGTAGAATAGCACACAAGGGAGTGCTTGATAGGTTAGGTACATATGCATTTTATTTCCAAAATAAAAGCTGCTTTTTAACACCTGAGGCCTACAGATCCATAGATGGACTCCTCTGCCACCATATTTGCCTTTTTACCTAAAATCAAGTATAATAAGCTTAAATAATGAAAATGCAGCAATATTTTATATATTTTAATATAATAAGTAAACTCACCTGAAATTTATAGTTGGTCAAGTAAAAGAGATTTTCTATTTTAAAATTACATGTCCCATTGTTTCGATTTTGTGCCTTATTGTCCCAAGTCAATTCAAATATTTTATGTGGTCCAAATACTTTTTGTTCTTTGCACGTAATCTGGACAGCATTATCAGCTGTCAAGATTGCATTAACATTAGTCACTTCTTCTGGATCTGTACACAAAAAAAGGGGTTACTGGCTTTATTGTCATCATTTAAAAGCCAACATTTCAAGCTGTATGTGCTCATATCTGTTTGTTATCTTCTCACAATAACTTCATACATTTTCTTCCTTAAAAAATTCAGTCCAAATTTAACAAGGTGAGTAAAATCAATTTTAACTTAACCATAGACTTATCTGGGCTGGAAAATATGTGAAGTGGAACTGAAAAGGCTCTACTGACAGTCAGACAGCAAAGACAGCATGATGGCAAATCACTCTCTTACATCACTTTCTCATTTGAGAAACATGGGGCAACAGACAAGACATAGGAAATAAGAGTTCTCCATGTGAATATTAATTTCAAAATTTCTATAAATTTAATTTCCTACCAGGAGTCACTAGTATTTTTAATATTTGGAATAGTATCTTTTCCCTTAAAACTGGCTTAAAGCCACAAAAGATTTTTCATTATATGGAATCTGTTAATTCTAATATGTATTTTAAAACTTTAGTTTTGTCTGATGCAGCAAATGTTGCAGGTTTCAGACTGAGGAGAACAGCCCAGGGACCTTTCACTGAGAGCTGAAAAACCTTTCAGAAGGGAAATGAAGCAGCCTGTGTAAGGCAGCCCCATTAGCCACATTTCAGCAGAACACCACCATGGAAAGTTTCTTCAAAATAATTTCAACTTGCAAACTAGCACACTGTTAGATTCCTATTGCACATGCTACTGAAAGAGCTGTGACACGGAGAAAGTGAACATTTCTGGAGGTAATGTGTTTGTTGAAGATGAAAGCATATTTTAGAAAATGTAGGGATTTTCCTGCTTCCAAGGAGTTTTGCTCTACTCATACATTCTCTAGTTCAAGAAGCCATAAAATTCTTCCACTTCCTGCTTGACCTGTTAACAACTGTTGTGACAGTTTGGGAAGGTCTAATTAATACCATTAAGTCATGAGGCAACTCATTATTTCCACAAAAAAGAAGGGAAGTTAGGTTCTTTTCACACCCAAAAACTTATATTGTAGACTTGTATCTTACCCTGAGTTACTAATATGAGTGGAGCCCACACAGTGGGGTCTTCAATAGATAATATGCTCAAACTAGATTTTTAAAGAGAGAAGAACCATGTTCATCCTCAAATTAGGACTGCCTAAAAATTAAAGCCGTATTTAAATTTCTTTACAGTTAAGTCTCAGATCAAACAGATCAATATTTATCAATAAATTAATTCATAAGCTGTTTTATTGTTTTCATGGGGCTTCAGGTGTCAATTCTGATCCCCTCATACTTCAAACTATAAATTTGAAAGGATAGCCCCAAGAAGATGCACAGACCTTTCTGTCAGCACATTTGGAACACATTTGTTTCTCTCTAACCTAATATTGGAAGCTGACTGTGTACAAATCCATCCAAACTAATTGACATCCATTACAGACATCAGTGTTGGTGTAGCCTGGGTAACACAGGTCTGCTGCAAGCAAACAGGTAACTAAAGAACAGAAGGTACAGGCTGCACATCTTTGTAGCTTACGTACTACAAAGCAAAAGACAAACATTTTTTATTCTCTTTTTGTTTAATTCAAATATTTTCTTTAGATTGGGACATAATGCTTCCTAAAACTTTAACTTTAATCTTGTTAAAATCAATTGAAAGTTTCAAATGAATTGAGAATTTCTTTTTAAAATTTATATATATATACATAGGAAAAATACTAATACCAAGTTCATAAGAAAAGTTTAGATTGACATTAAGTAATTAAAAAGGGACTGTAATGACATGAATGTCAATTATTTCCATGTTAATCGGTTTCTTGGCTAATAGTAACACCATGTATAAAATATAACGAAATACACTAGGAAAGTACTCTGTCTTAGCATTAGCCTTGTTGATAGTAGTTAGCAAATGAGAGGTTTACCTCCTTCTTCTGTTGTAAATTCAAAGCTTTTACTACTTCTTCCCATAAGTGTTACATCATGTTTGTTGATTGTAAATGAAGTCACAGATACAGAACCACTGGTGTAAGCTTCAAATTCATTGTAAGTATACTGAGTTTTGTTGAATACTCTCTTTTCAGGAATATCTGAAAAATGAAATTAATTAATGAAATCTATGTTAGGGGCAGAGAACTCTAACATTTCACCAGAGTACCTGAAAGCACTGTCATGTGTATTTCTATTTTAATTATCTTATACTCGGTTGCTTTGTTTTGCTTACTAATGCTAAGTGATGGCTCAGAAAGAGGAGGAAATATAGAAATACATAGAGAGAACTGATACTTTTCTTGTGGATTCAGCTTGGGAAGGGATTAGTAGGAAGGTGTCACTCTGCACACCAAGCAAGTCTATTCTGGTATGTCAGAGATACTGTGATAGTCCTCCTTTCAGGAGTGGCACACAGGAGAGAAAGGAATTGCACAAGAAGCAACACGGGCAAAGCTACTGCCCACACTGCAGCTGGTGGCTTGGGGAGCCATGGCCTTTCCATGTTACCTTCTGCCTGCTTCAGATGTGGCCTCCCTGCACCCACAAATTTCAATCTCAGTCTCTTACACTGGCCAAGCCAAACCAACCACACAAACTGGCCCATGGGGCTACCAGCCTTTTGGGTAATGGTCACATTTGGGGCATGGAGAGAGGGATAGATTATCTGTATCAGGGGGCACAGAAACATGGCAGCCTTTGGTTCCTGCGGCAGCCCAGGTTTACATAACCTCCAGTATGCGAACAAAAAGGCTGAGTTAAGCCTAAGGGATGAATCAAGCCAGGACTAGCTTAAACCTGACACATATTTATTATTATCAGGCTCTTCATGTTAAAAACCTCATTTTCCATTCCTTGTTTTGAAGAAAAGCTCACATCTGGAAAACATGATCCCAGTGCAACAGATACAAAATTATTCATCAAAATGTAAGGTGGCCTAAACTAGCACATCTGAAAGGAGTGTCCATTTAGTAGAAGACAATCCCCTGGCTACACCTACCTAAACATGTTTATGCCTAATTGCCCTATGTTTAGGCCAATGGAAGGGTGACAGGGTCATGTCCTGACAGGGTAAACGGAATAATCTCAACTGAAAGTTCAACTGGAACAACCTCAAAGGAAAGGAATTTAAACATTTGTTTAAAAAATAAAAAATGCAGCTTTAAGAGATTTCCATATGGCTTGACAGTGCATCATGCTTGCTTCTCTGCAATTATATATGTGCAAATAATTATTAAACAGTGAATATACTTACGTTTGCCTTTCACAGTGAATGTCACATAGTAGCCGTGTATGGGACCCTTTGAAGTGTCCTCAGGCTCCACCCATTTAACTGTTACACTTGTGCTATTTTTATGAATTAGCTCAAGGTTTTCTGGTGCTTCTGGAGCTGTTGCAAAAGAAAAATAACAATAATTAGCAATAAATGAAAATGCAAGTATTCCTCTTTTTATCTACTTTGATTAATTACATTAAATTTTATCTGACACTAATGCAAGATACCAAAAACATGCAATTTTTTTGTATTCCATTTAAAGAAATTATTCATAAGTATAAACTGAGTATATGTAAAAGCATAATATTACAGTAATTCCGTAAATTTAATTAATTCAGGACAATGTGAATACAGCAACAACACATTTTACTAAAATTGTCCAATGTCTTCAAACCGAGAATTTCTCTTGTTTCAGACTAGGCCTGCACTTTTCTTGTGTGTGTCTTCATTCAAAATTCCTTATAATTGGCCATGTTCTCAACCTCCAAGACAGCAAAAATAATCACAGTCTCTGATAGAAGGGGAGAAAGGCATCCGACTGGAAGACTGAGAGGGTGACTGCAATCAAGAGCAACCACAAGGGCGGGAGACCACGAAGGAGGAGCTGAAGGATAACCTGAGTGTGGCTGAGAATGCTGCTCAAAGTGTATCTTCAGCCCCAGGAAGCATGGATAGTAGGATTCACAGTAGGGGTTCACAGAAATATGTGGAATATAAAGCAAAAGTAAGCATCACACTTACCACCATAGTCTGTATGTATGGTGAAGCTGTGGCTGGCAACCTTCCTCCCATTAAAATGTATGAATCCGATGCAGCCATACACACTATTGGGTGATAAATTTTTCAGTTCTTTACAGGTTTGACTTTCATGTCTAAGGTCTGTATGCTGTGACTCTGCAGGCACAAGAAGAGTTTTATCAATATTTTTCACAACTCCAAAAGTATGTGGCACCATTTTAACCAGGATTTTCTCTACCATATTTATTCGATATAATTTGTAATAAACTATCATAATGTTACCATCTGGGAGCCTGCAGGGCAGTGGCCCAGGCAGCCTGCAAGGCATCAGCTCACAGCAGACCCACAGACTGCAGGGCTTCCAGACTGCTCAGCTCCCCTTCAGAAAACCAAACAGGACCTCCAAATCTCCAGAAGTCTGCAATTTGTGAGGCTGGTAAACTCAGCAGAAGAGCTCTCTGGGTCGGAGCTTGCCCAGATCTGCAGAGTGTGGGGATGGGTTTCCCCCAGCTGGTGATCTCAGAAATCCTGAAATACCCTTCCCTCCGACTTGCATGATTAATTTAAGTTTGCCAGTCTCTTACCAAAAGATAACATCAACGATGCTGTTAAAGATAGATAAATAAATAAATAAATAAATGACTTTTAGATTAGTTTAAAAGTGACTTACCATTGCAGGTAACAGTCATATTAGCACAGGCAAGGGAGCTACTCCAACACAACTCGGCAGATGTGCTGGCTTCATTCTTAAATGTAAGACTTACATTGTCGACTGAAAAGGAATAATATTATACAACATTGTGACATTGGCTATATTGGTTCTTTAAATAGCAGTTTGTTCTTTAATTTTTTTTTTACTTGTTCTGCAATATGAAGATACAATTGGCATAGAACAATACACAAAAAATTTAATAAAAAATGGAAAGTAAAAATTGAAAAAGCCTTCATGAGATAAAGTTGCACAGGTATTCAAATAATAAATTAAAGTTCTATTCCAGACATTCAGCATAAACACCAACTTTGAAGTGGTGACTTGTCTTGCTACTGTTTACCACACTGCATACAGGCAATTTAGCTCCCTTTTTTCTTTACAATTTAAAAATTGTGTATTGCTTACATTATTCTTTAAGAAAATACTGAGAGGTTTTAATGTGCAGCTTCACAATATTTGGCAAACCATGGACAAACTATGAAAACTTTCTGTCTCATTCTCTGAAAAGCAGCAAGAAGAGACAAAGAAACCTAGGGAAGCTGAATTACTGCATATCAAGAAAAAAAAAAAAGAAAGAAAAAAAAGAAACAATTAAAACCCTTGTACAACTACCTTTTGGAACAGGAAAAGAAATATCGTTTGAACACCTGCCGGTTTTAACTTGAACAGTGTATCTCTTGCACGTCGGAAGCTCTACCAATTTGTTGCTGGAATTGACAGTTATGTTTACTCCATCCCCCGAAATGAAATATTCTCTGTCTGTTGTGGGAAAATCCAGTTCAACTTCAGCCGTTTTACAGTTTTCCTGACAGTCTTTTATCTTTCTCACAATATCTAAAAGAAAATTAGGAAGCAATGATTTTAAAACAATTTTTTAAAAATTAAAAATTTTAAGGTACCCCATATGTGTTTTAAGAATCAGAAAATACTCCAAAATTAGCTGCTCTTTATTCTTTATTTCTGGATTTTTCTTTATTTTTTATTTACCTTTTGTTTAAAAACTGTTTATTCAAAGTAGAAAGTTCTCTTAGAAAAATATTTTTTTAAAATAACTCTCTAGTTAAGACAACTAAAGAATTTAAAATATGATCATTCCAGAAAGAAATCTGCTTTCATTTAAAATGTTAAATCAAAGTGAAACACTGTGTTTTAACAAACTGAATCATTTGTTGAACAGAGATTTCTCTTTTTCTTATTCAAAATATTTCATAACAATCTAGTAAATAATGGCTATAGTTTATTCTTGAAAATTAGAGAGGCCTCTAATTCTGAAAATAGATAAACCAATTTCCAAACTTTAGTTTTACTTTAGTTATGACGTGCGGTTTGCAGCATCTGATTATCAGCGTGATGGGGGAAAAGTAGAGAGGGCCTAGTGGAAGGAAGCAGGTCAGTTCTGTAGCCCTGCTATCAACAACCTGGTGCAGATCATTTAACAGAACTGTACATGGAGGTCAGAAGACCAGAATTGTTAATAACTTTAATCCTACTTCTTCCAGAACTGGAAGACATCTTATAAAATAACCCAAGATGCTAATTGAACAGTTTTAATTTTTTACTGCTTTATTAGCTTTACCAATTTTCTGTATTTGAGTTTACTACTTGGTCATGTTTCAAGACTGAAGAAGAATAAGGGGTTTGGTTCTTACCACAATTTGCTTCAGGTGTCACTGTGGTAGTTTCTACAAGAAAAGAAAACAGAATAAAGGTCTGTCTTAGCAGGTTTGGTTTTTCTCTACAGAGCATTGGAGAAGGGTGACCAGTACTGTCCCAAACTCTTCATTCAATATATTCAAAAAAAGTAAATGTGTTTAGCACTCCTCTTGCATTTGGAGTAGGGAAGAAAACATCAGATACATATAACCCCGTTTTTAACTTGTCATTTTAGGGATCATATGTCTTTCACAATTTTCCAATGACATCAATAGACTAGAAATAAAACTGGTTATTAATAACATTTCTGAATACAAAGTTACACAAGAATATTCCAAAATCGCACATTTTCAAAGAGGTATGATAAGCTACAGCAGTTTTCCAGGATATGTATGCTGTGGAATGGGTAACTAAACAATATAAAATGTCACCAATGAAACAAAATTTACCTGCTTTTTGCACTGTCACTCACCTTTGGAAAGAAATTTATACAACAGTACAGATTGTTTAATGACTACTTTTACATTGGGATACCCAAAAGAAATATTAGCTGGTATTTTCTGTGCAGAAGCTTGAGCAAAGAACTTCATCCTGAAAACAGTTACTTAAAATATCCCAAGCTAAAGGTGTCACCAAAACACACTGATATCTAATTTGCTCACAGAAGGACAGGCCCTAGATTTGCCTCCCTCCAGGCTGGGAGTCACCTGGCTGGACAGTGGCCCTAAGGAGAGGGCAAACTGAGAGGGACCACTGGAAAGTCACCAAGATTGTGAGGGACAGAACACCCAGAAGTAAAAGCTCAGCTGCTTGTCAAAGAGCAGAGAGCAGCCTACAGCTACTGGAAGGACAGTTCAAAAAGCTGGGGAGTCCAGCTCCTGGATGGACTTTGCAGAAGCACATACAAATATTTTAGGGACCTGAGTAACTCCTTACAGCCCAATTGCAATTAAAGTCTCTGTAAGTACTTGCACTATTAGGTCAAGAACAAGAAAATATTATTACTGTGTGAAGCAAAAGGGGATACGCCAGAAAACAGAGAAGCACACAGATCTTGGATGTATTCATGCTTTTTTGTTGCTTTTGCAAATTTCTGTGAATAACAAGAGGAGTACTGACACAATAATTGACAGATTTACCCCCCTCCTATGTGCCACTGTGTGGAAATAATTCCTATTTTCCACTTGCTTGACAAGTAACAAATCTGGTATCTTCAATATCACCCATAAACAGTTAGTAAGATTCCTAAAAAAATCCTTAAGTTTAATGCAGTGATATGCCTAATTTGTATGCTTAGGTTTGATGCATTCTAAATGAATTGCCTCATTCTAACCCATTTTCTGTGCCTGATGGATCATAACTGCAGTAACTGTGTGCAAGTTTGTCACCTATTGTGTGAGTGGAGCTGAGAGTGGGGCTGATCCCAGTGCTTGCTGGCATGCTGACTGGTGAGGTGGTGCTGTGCAAGGATGTTGAATTGTGATCATCTGTAAGAAAATAAACAACATATCAGCATTAATAGGTGATATTCATTCTTTCATATGGCTTTGTTGTCAGAAATGTCTTACACTACAGCCCTTCTCCCTTTTTTTCTTTGGGGATTTTTATAACTTAGTGCAGACTGCTGAAAGAAAAGTTATGTTAATCTAGCAAGTAAAACAGAAAATTAGTATTTAAATAGAAAGCAAATGTTTAGGGGTATACCACTTACAAATGAATTTTGCAATGCACAATGACAATTTTTTGATTATTATTATTATGTAGTCCTAATCCAGGATGAAGTCAACATAAAAACAATGTTACAACTTGTGAACTGGGAAAAACTAGAACACTTTGCTATATTCTTACAGTAAAACACAATTATGAACAGTGCTTGTGCTGTTTCAAAAACAAGTCTAGGTAGTGCTCATTTGCTAGATCACATACCTTGCTCACTATAATTCTTACTATATCTCATATTTATCTCCCTGCTTATAAACCAGTAATAGGTTTTTATATTCTCTTTTAAGCTCATTTCTATGGCTTTTGCTTTGGGAACAGCATTGTTGGCAACAGTTGGCACTTTGATGCTAGTGTGGTGACTGCAAGACTTGGCCCTCAGATACCAGATCCTGCAAACAATCCCGGTATTGCCGCTGTGCCGAATGGCAGACACCTTTTTGATTTGATGAGCCATAAGCTGAAAAAGGCTACCCTAATGCTGAATGACTTAGTTTTCCCCTAGAGTTCTGAGAGCAGAGTGTCTTCTGGAGGAAGATGGCAAACCTGCTGAAGCATTCCCGGCGGCAGAGGGAGTGCGTGCGGTGAGGGCAGCAATGCTGCTGCTGAGTGCTGGGCTGCTCAGGGCCGTGGTAGTGCTGGCAACATGCGTGCTGTTTGCAGGTGTGGTACCTGTGGTGAGAGGGACAGCAGGGTCGTTAATGCTTCATGTCTGCCCGGCCAGGAGGGACACAGAGCCTCTCACACTGAGGCATTGGGAATTTTTGGGGAAGCAAAGGCACACCGAACATTTAAAGTGCAGGGCATTCAACAGGTGTCAGATGAACACCCAGTGATTATATTCCTTTTTGGTTATGATTGCACCTTTCATGCTAAATGTTGTGTTTTAAAATATACTCAAATACATGACTCAAAACCAGACTTGTCTGATGTTCTAACCTATTAAGACAGCATATTTCATTTTGTTGGGTGAATGAAAAGGCTTTATACACTCCGTGAAGTAACTGTGAGCAACAAAAACAAAAAAATTATTAGAAAAAATCAATGCAGTTCTTCATGTAAATTAAGTTTCTTACCAGGTGTGGCCGTTGTTGTCTCCTGTCCTGAAAAAGAGAAAGAGATAGAAAAGGTGTAAATTAAACTTTCAAGGAATTAAACACAATCATTTGCCAAAAATATAAAACTACACAGTCCTTCCTCCCAAATATCAGCTAAGCTTTCCCCAGGAAATTATACATTCTTAAGTAATATTTAGTGGTTGTAGCAGCAACTAGACCCCCACAAGATCAAGCATGTGGTCATAGAATCATAGAAGCACAGAATGGTCTGGGTTAGAGAGGATCTTCTAGATCACTTAGTTCAAACACCCCTGCCATGGGCAGGGATGCCCTCAGGCTGCTCAGGGCCCATCCAACCCGTCCTTGAACAATTCCAGACACAGAGCATCCACAACTTCTCTGGGGAACCTGTTCCAGTGCCTCACCAACCTCACAAGAATTTCCTCTAATATCTAACCTAAATCTCTTGTCTTTTTTTGTGGCACGTGTTTTTCAGATAGTACTTCCCTGTTTATAATTTCTCTTACTTCAGCTTCCCTACATGATCCTTCACAACTACTGTAATGCTACTCTTTTGAAAATAAACTCTTTCAACCTTTAAAGCAAAAATCCAGGTTTATGTGAAAAACTGCAACACTTGCGAAGGATACCTAAGTATCTTGCTCATATGCCAGCGTCAAAACCATGTCTCTCATCTCTGACACAGAAGATCAACATAGGCAGATCTCCTGGGACTCCAGAGATTTTCTCCTTATCGACTTGACAAGCAGCAGCACACGTGTTGGCTGCTCAGTGGTCACCATGGATTCTGCACCCCATATGGACAGTTCAGAAGGCTGACAACAGCCATTAAAAACACACAATCAGTGATGGCAATGTCACCTGCAGAGAGTGAGCAATTTCTTGGTGCTCAGAACTGTCATGAAGTGTGTCTAAGCCATGAATATGAATGTAAACAAAAGCTAATGTCTTGCAGATACATTTCTAGTGAGCAGCTGAATTTTTTGTGGACTGTACATAACTGAAGATCTCTTATTACAAATTAAAATGTGTAAAAAGACAGTAGCCTGATATCTTCCATGTTATCACCCTATATTTTATCTTTTGGACTATCAATGTACTTTCAGCATCCAAAATCTCCTGTCTGTAACATTTCTCTACAATAATTGCATGATGTATAACTCTTTACACTAAACCGCCAGGAGCCCTGTAAAAGCTAACATTTATATCCATTCATCTTTGCCATGAGCAATTAATTTTCAATGTATTTTCATGTTTTTTTAGTTCACTGTTTGAAAGCTGGAAGCTGGTCATTCTAAATTTCATAATGGGTTTTTTCTTTTTTCAAATGGTTTATTAGCTGTAGAATCAATCATTCCCCCTCCTTTCCCAAATCTTACTTTGGTTCAACATATCAAATATATCTCAAACCAAAAATTAACTTTCTGTGAGCATCAATACAGATCAACTCCCACTTTAAAAACTTTTCCAATAATACAATAAAAGAAGTTTCAGAAAAAGTCCTAAATTAAACTCTGCTCAGATTAGGGAAACATTCAGAAATAGTTTTCAAGCTATTTACTGATATCTGATGCAAACATAAAGGAGAAAAAAACAAATACATCAATATTCCCTTTTCCAAGTTCAGTGAGATAAGAGAAAAGAGGGCTCATAAGCTTGTCAGTGTTGTGTTTCTGGTTGCCTCATTCACTTCCTTAAGATCCTGTGAAAATAATTTTCCCCATCCTCCCCTTGTAAAGTTAGGAATAACGCTACTAGCTTAAATATAGCGTAAGGTTTATTGGTCACTCCCAGTGTGAGATGGTAAACATTACACATAATCATAGAACTCCAGGTTAGAAGTTACAAGAGATCATCTGGTCCCACTGCCTTGCTCAGAGCAGTGTCTTACAACAGTAGTAGAAAATAATAGTCCTAGACTGCCCTTTTTATTCCACTACAACTAAGCACTGCCATTTTAACAGAACTTCATGGCAGTTTTATGTCCTTCTAAGCATTTTAAGGGTCTCCTGCTTTCCTGTTACTCTATTCCTTGATATGCTTTATTATAGCAATGGAATAGGACGCAGTTGTAAGGAATTCAATAGGTGGCACCAGAACACCAAAAAATCCTCTCCAAAAGCAAAGCAAATGCATTTCCTTGTGAAACCTCATTGAGAGATACTGTGTAAAATGAAGGGAAATCAAGAAGGATCCCAACACCCCAGACTCTGTTACTCTGAGATTAATAGGTACGTTGCTACTATTAATTTATTTTCCAAAAATGTTACGGAGCTAACAAATATGTCTGAACTAAGTTCGGGCTAACAAAGTAAACCTCAAAGACAAAACTGTCTGCTCATGTTTATATTCTGAAACTTAACTCTGGAAACTTGAAAGCTGAAATCTAAAAATATCTTTAAAATGTAATAAGGATGTCCAATTCCCCAAACACATGCTGTGCTGTATGAAAGCCTGATGATTGCCAAAGTAAGCAAGTGGTCTGAGTTTAAACAGGAACTATCCCAAAACTTTTCTCAAATCTTAAACTGCATCCAACCGTAAGACATTTTTAAGATGATATATGTAGGAAAGGCTCGGATAACCCAAGTGGAACAATTAGAGCATAGAAAAAGTTCCTACTACTGAACTAAGTTTTTTAAGCCTCCATTTCCCTTCTCTTGATTTGACCACCAGTTGGTTCCTGCTGACTTACCTAAAAGATTTGCAACACATCAGTAATGTTTGAGCAGCTCTGGTCTAAATCACGTGCCCTGGAAAAAGATATAACCAGCACCTCGTTCCACAGGCAGATGGGAGCCTGGCTAATCGCTTTCATTCTCTTTCCTCTCTGGCTACCAGTCGGCAGACAGAATGCAGCTGCTGCTTGAAAGGTTTGAGATGGAATGACAGGCTGCCAACAAAATACACCTAAAACAAGCAGGCTGACCACCCTTTCTCCTGAAAGCCCAAAGACATAGGCCCTGTGAGTGAAATGTGGGACTACTGCATTATGAAGAAACCTTTCAGTGTTCAAGAAGAGCAATTGGTAACACACAGAAAGAAACTAGGCCACCAAAAATGCCTATCCCTTCAAACTCCTAGGACAGCAGGCTGTCTGGGTCACCTCTGGAAGCACAGGAGCTGCTGTATCACCTCTGCAGTAGTGCCTCTGCACTCACTGCAGTGAACTGTGGTTGCACCTGTATAAGAAGTCCAGTTGTACAAGGAGACAGCTTGCTGCTGTCTTAGGAAAGTTCTTTCCACTTGGTGGGACCAAGCAACTCAACAGAAGACAAGTGGGACCTAGAACATGTTAGAAGACATTGTGTTTCAAGTAAGCCCAGGGTCTGAACTTCTCGAGCAGAAGGAACTGCCAGCACACGTTTCCTGTGTGTGTGTGCTATTAATAACACAAACTCCAGCTGATAAGATGGAGATCCTGTTAAATCAGTATTAAGAGCCTAAAAATGTTATCATGTTTATAGGGGCAAAAATCCATTAGCTGATGACAGCGAACATGCCTTTTAATTCTATTCTGCTGCCTAATTTGCACAGTGAGTAAAATGGACCTGGTTTTGTATTTCCTGCTGGACTGGGCAGGAGACTATGCTTGCAAGGCAGCAGCTCAGGCTGTCTGCTCTGAGCACAGAATTGCTGCAGGACTGCATTCCTTCACACACACAGAGTAGAGAAATGTGGGAAGGAGGGTGCCTCTCCTGCTAATAGTGCATTTGGTGTTTTATCTAGCATGGTACCATACCAGCTGGCTTTTCACATCCAGCTGTACTCCTCGTGTCTCTGCCAGAGCTGGGAGGGGGCAGAGGAAGTAATCCTTCCTCTCAGCCTCGTGTCTGTAAAACAGTTGGCAGCCAGGTTTTGCTGCCAGGAAAAATGCTTAGTGATTCTGCAGAGCTGCTGCCCTTTTCCCAGATCTCTCCAGCCTTTAATATATTGGACAGACCCCAGCAACCCCCACCAGGCAGCATTTTACACCAAGCAACTTGTGTAGGTCCAGATTCTGTCTTCCCTCTTTTTACAGCTGAATGGCACTGCTTCAGCAGGGTCAGGGCTCTTCACATCTGCACAGAAAGCAACAGGATGTGGTCTACTTGTTCAGATGGAGTAAAGCTCTTTGAGGGTCTCCTAGCAAACAGCACAGACATTGCAGCTCCCTTGCAAGCCGACACTAAATTGTAAAAAAAGAACAGCTCCTGGTGGGAGGTGAAGGGTGAGTAAGGCAAGGAGCCTTACAAAATGCTGCCAGCCGCCCTTCTTAGAATTATTTTTAAACTTCAAGTGGGATAGGATGTAATTCACACCTACTTTAAGGCTCCCTTGTGCTGCCAGAGCCAACTAAAGAGACCTTAAAGTAAATGAGCATCAGGGCCAGAGATGTTACTCTTATTTTTGCTGAAAACACAAAACGAAGGGATCCATTGTTACTTTATAAACAAATCTGGGCAGACCTAAGAATAGACTAGCAAACACTTAAACATCTGAGTAATTCTATGCCACAGAGGGCTCCTCAAATTTTATAGGTGGGATCACATGTGCTGAAGTGCTTTCATAATCAGAGTCTACAGAATTACATGCTATACTTTATCACTAACTCTGGGGAAGAAAAAAACTAAAACTGTTACCAGTTTCTGGACAAACAGCTGCTTTTTGATAATTGAGTAAATGAATGCCATATAGATTTCATGTTAAAAATATGTGAAATATTGCATGCTCTGAGTAAAAAAATAAACTACTCATTTGAGCTTACAGTGTAGAATTTTCTTGGGTAACACAGACATTTCAGAGTGTCCCCCGCAAAAAAAATGAACTCCTGTGGTCATTGAAGATGAAGCCATCAAATCATTTCTAACTTACCCATCATTCAATTGGTAAAAGTCTTCATAGCCCTATAACAATCATAGGAATCTGAACTAAATAAACATTGTAATTTTTTTTGCACAGGCAATATTTACAATATTTATTTTCACCACAAATTAGGGATAAAATGTTGAAACTAAATTTTAACAGAAATTCTAAAATGTTCTGATTCAGAAGTGCCAATTGTTTCCTTCTGACATCTGGATTTAATGTCCATTCTGACTTTTCAGAATGATGATTAAAATAGTTTCCATCTGATTTCCTAAAATATTTCCTTTTGTACAAGTTCATTAATAATTGCATCCCATAGCAACTCCTTAACACAGAGCATTGCTGCCTAAGAAGCACACCTTCAATGGGGTACCACCTTCCCAGACTGGAGTTATCCCTATCTTCCTCAAGTTCAGAGTCAACTATAAGCATTAATTAGCATTTACAGCAATGGAGACGGCAAAATATTCATATTAGCCAGCAATCAAGTACAAGGGGAGCAACCAGAAGAAAGGGAGGGAATTAAAAATTTATAACTGACAGATACAAGGAGGAACACAGTGTTGCAAGTTCAGGAAAGAGAAGACAATACAAGCATCAACGTTTGTCAGCATTTACCAGGTAAAACTACTTAACACCAAGTACAACTTCTGCTAACAGACTGAGCCTGTATTAAGAAAAGGATAAGGAAAAAAGCACCAGAAAATACTGAGGTAATATTTTTTTGCAACTAACATGAAACTGAGTATTTCTGACCATTTTAAAAAAGTAATTTTCTGGTTCTGATTATGCAACATAAACATAAGAGTTTATTTTTTCCAGAGAAAACTAAAAACAGAGAGCAAAAGAGAAATTTCCCTGATGAAACATTAATTAAATGGAAGTAATATTTGTTACCAATGATATGTAGAATTTCTCAAAACCAAAAACCTGAAGTAGAACAAAAACCAAAAGCAGACAAATCAAATTCTTTCTGTCAACACAGTTCCTGCAAACCTAAAATAACTATCCAGGAATATTGTGTGTTTAGCAGGCAGAAGGAAGGCTTTTCTATCAATTGGACCATACTAAATGACATTCTCAGTCTTCACAGGACAACTTTGCAGTAACCCACTTGTAACGCTACAGCTGATGACGCCTTTGCTGCGCTGTGGTTTCTCTCATGCTGTTTACTTCTGCCTTTCTTCTACAGAACCCTGCTCAAAAGGAAGAGGGTGCAGCATACTGTGGTTTAGAGCTAAAGTGCTTCCAAATGCAAACTGAGTTACCATAGCACCCACATGCCCAAGCAATCAAACTTATCTTAGTGCTAAACCACTTCTCTAGCACAGTCATGAAACATCCCAATTAAACTAGTTTTCATCACATTTGCATTTGTAATTATTTTCAGTTGTACAGGTTCATTAATATGATATACACTGGAGGGTGGTAATCTTTGGGATAAAGTCCAGGCTGCCTTGCAGGGGATATTTGTCACCTTGTGAATTGTCTGCAAGAGAGGAGAATATCAAACCCTGATGTAACAGTTCGTTCAGCTGGGAAATGCTGGGTACTCTCCACAGTCATTAAGAAACACCTATACATGAGGAATGGAAGACTGGCTGTCATATTTGCTTGGCAATTTTGTACTACATGCAAAAGAAAACCTGTGTTGATATTACTCTGCCCTTTATACATTTTCAGTATTTGTGCACATACAAAGTCTTCAGCTAGATTCATGCTGTTAACCATGCTAAACTCTGCTCACCAGGGCAAGTCCCTCTAACTTCAGTCATGACTTTGCTAGCCCTGCTGTACCTTTCTTGATCTTCCTTTCCCACGTCTACCATGAAAGAAAGAAACACTTACTCGATATAGCTCTGCTCAATGACACTGACAGGATGGTTCTGGATTTGCTGAATGGATACTGTTTATGGCAAGCAGAAGGAGGAAAGAACTTACACCTACTATATTGTCCTCTCAATTCCCATTCCCACGTTTTTTGCAATTGCTAACTCTTAGTCACAGGGAGCTATGGAGCACAGCAGAAGGCAGCTCAGTTCTCAGGAGTTTTGATCAGAAAAGGAGGCTACAGCTGAGAACAGACTGACAGTTGGTGAGAGTGTGAGGCAGGGGCAAACTTCTTTATTTCAGGCCCTTCATTGGACCATGGCTTATTTAAATATCAGACTTGCATCTCTGCTTCTCAGAGACAGATATCTCTGAGCTCCTTCAAGATTAAAGCATTATCTGGTTTCATAGATCTTCCTGATTGCATATAGCTTTTTATATAATTTTGACAGCAATAGGAAATGGGTCCTTTGCTCTGATAAACAGAAACACCTTGGAAATATTTCTCTAAGCTGACTTTAATCAGGTAAAACTTCAAATCATAAACAGTTTATTGCCATATGAAGAGTAGGGGAGGGCTGCAACTAAATGGTGTTTAAGGTCTATTCCAACCAAAGTCTTTCTGTAAGTCTCTGATTCTAAGACCAGCATTTAATCCACTGATAACAAGCCTGTTGAAATCAGAAATATCTTCTGTTTGTCAGAATTGTATTAGCATGAAATCCTTGGATCAACAGCTCTGTACTTACTGGGAGCATTATGTTAGTGAGGACTGTAATCAGTGATTTTCAAAGATTCAGCCGGTGAAAAAGAAATTAACATTTCTTTCAAGAAATGACACCTGTCTGTGAGTTATTATTTTTTATAATAATACTTTTCTCTGATTCACTGCTACATTAAACACCCTAACAAACCACATCTTTGATTGCTATACACTGCAGATTTTTTACTGATAAAGGCTATATATAAATGTACCCCAGGAGTGCTGTGGGGTACTTCATCTTGGCCAAGGGCTGGGGGCAGGGGAAGCAGGGCTGCATGGTGGCGAACAGACTCAAGCCAGCAGGACCAGAGTGTGACAAATGACACAGCAACAACCCACCAGTGAGCAACTCTGAATAACTGCTGCAAAGGGGTAGCAGTATCTTCCTGGGGCTGCACTGACACTGATGGCATCTGGGTATCAAGACCCTTCGCAGTAGCAGCTGATGAAAGAAAGAATCCAGAGCCCTACAAAGCTGCAGTCATGGAATACCTCTGGTTGCACAAGGGAGCTGCACTGCTCCCACAGTTCTTCCCTTCACCAAGGTAATTCAGTACTGCTGCAAAACCCACACTTCTCAGACAGTGCTGTGAACACAACATTTCTGATACTTCTAGGAGATGGCAAGTGGCTCAAAGGAGTGGTGCTCTGAGTGATGCTACTGAAGCGACCCTGCTGCAGAGCCAAATGCAGGGGCAGAAGGAGTTAGCTACTGTTTTGGATGAGAACAGGTCCCATGGTTCAAATAAGAACATTGGAGTTAGAGTACAGATCTGAGTGAGGACCTGCCTTTAGCTACTCACAGAATTAAATATTAAATTTTATTTGAATTACCTGATGATTGTGCAGTTCAGCCCTAAAGAAAACTAGCTGCTTTATTCCACAGCAGAGGAATGTACAGAGCACATGCCATTGCTCAGTACCCCCAGTCACAGTGCTGGGTTCTCTTGTGCTCAGTTACTCTGCCTGCATAGCCTCAGCCTTTGAAAGGTCCACAAATCAGAATAAAGATGTGGCACAAAAATTTCCTTTTCCAGTGATCTGTCATTTGTATTTCTGCAACTCCTTGCTCGGAGCTTAACAGGACCCTCAGCAGTCCCTGTGCTCCAAGAGCTGAAGTCGCAGCCTCACATCTCCAAGCAGCGATGCTCTAAACTATCCTGCTAGTCTCAGTCATCTCCTTTGACCCAGATTTCTTCCAGCATGAAGAGAAGATCCTAACCAGCACTGGCTGATAGACAACTAGCTTCTGTTTCTTGAAAGGATAGAGAGTACAGAGGGAAAAAAAATCATGCAGCTCAGTGGAAAACTGCTCCCATACCAACTCTGCCTGCTGGGCAGCTTCTTCGCCCTGCCGGGGCTGCCAGCTGCAGCCAGCAAACTCTCTTTGTTTCAAGGGACAGTGATTTTATTTGGCTACTATCTTCACTATATCTTTTTCCTCCAGACATTCAGGCCAAAATTTATCAGAATTGAATATCCTTCATCAAATATGCTACCGAGTAACATTTTTGTTGTTCATAAAATATTGTGACAGCCAGTATTCACTGACCAACTAAATCAGCTAAATCAACGGCATAGTTGTTAGGGACCAATTTAAAACTCAGTAATCTATACACACAAAAAGTTGATAGGAAGCATCAGGTCAGGGTTAGATTCTACCAGCATTATTCATGCAAAAATCATCTGAAAAGTAAATAATTCAGTGATGCATATCATTACCCTCCAGAAAACTGCCTGTTAAAATTTATTATTAATTTTTTTATTATTTCCCCAGAGGTGTTCAAGAAAATACTGGATGCAGCACTTCCTGACATGGTCCAGTTGATAAGGTGGTGTTAGGTCATAGGTTGGACTCAATGATCTCAAAAGTCTTTTCCAACCTAGTTAGTTCTGGGATTCTGTGAAAAGCAGAAACTACACAATTTACATTAATCAAAATTTTCTCTATTTGCTATATGGCCTAAAATCCATCTTGTACTCAGCCAGAATGAGAAAAATTGGGACTGTGACCAAGTCCTACCCAGAACTCCCTTACTGCATGAGTGGTTAGATGTACACTCCATTTCTGTGCCTCTCCAACATCCCACGGAAAGTGGAAATAGTGGCATATTGCAATTAGAAATCCATTTGAAATTACGAAGTTTGCAGATAAGGGATCTGAAAGTGCCATAAAAAATATGCTCACATCCGTCTGATTGCATAAACAGGAACAGGCTGCAAAGAGAGAAACTCCGAGAACTCCCCAGAATGCCATGCGCACACTTACAACAGCCTCTCGCTATCTCAAAATCTGGATTGCAAAACCTGGGCTCTGTCCCTTCAGGGAAGCCGAGCAGCTGAGCAGGTCAAGAAGGGGCTCTTCCTTCATGTCACGTCAGAAGCAATGATGAACGGATTTCAGAGGATTTCAGAAGAAAGCTGAGTCCAAAAACTCTCCCGGAATTCAATAAAAACATTAAGTTGAAGTGATTTCTTGATCCTCTCTCCTTCTTTACTTTTCTTTTGAAATCAGATCAGCAATTTTGGTACCCAACTCAGGGCCATTCACTGCATTTTACATCCCCTCTTTCTCCATTTGTTATTTTCATTATAACAAACAAGAGATGTGAGATCCAACTTTAACTAACGAACCACCTGATAATCATCAGGGAAAAGAGGTGGAAACAGTTCATCTAATTTTGCTTTAAATCCTGTGCTGATCATCTGTTTCTAAAAGACTATAGGCTGAATGTTTCAGGAAATTAAAATAAAGGCTCAGAATGGAAGGACTCCACTCTGCTCAAAGGGATTGTGGTACCCCATATTCCAGCAAAAATCTAAAGCTCATGTTCCTCAGGATTTGAACAAGACTGATTTCACTATCTCTTTCAATAATTCAAGGCAAGAAGAACATCAATAGTCTATGCTTCCATTTTCTGCATGTAGAAAGAAATTTTCATTAGCATTTAACAAATAGTTTCCTTTTTATTAAAATTTTTTATTTTAAAAGTATTAAATGACTGGTCTGGGAAAGAAAAGTAAAATCAAAGATACTCAATAAGGATGCTAGACAAAAACATATTTAGGAAAATAATTTTATGGACCTTTCAATGTATAGGGACCCAGGGAAAGCCCTCAGGCCAAAGTCAAGAGAACATCCAATTTCATGCTCCAAATAATTTACACTCTTTATATAGGCACAGCTATGCACAAGTCAGGAAATTCCACAGACCTGTAAACATTTCTTATGTCTAATAATAAGAAATATGTATATAGCAGCATGACACATCTTATGGCATTAACAAGAACAACTCCCACTTGGAAGTGGGAGGTCAGAAACCCAATTTGATTTATAAAACAAGTATCAGTTTGTATACACAGATCCACAGAGATGGAGCAGTTTGGAAGTAGAGTGTGTACTGTCTGCTGTGATGACAGATGGAAAAGCTGAAGCAGAAAGACTCAAGTATGTGCAAAGACTTTTCTAAGTCTATACTCTTACAGCATTTGGATGAAATACTGGTGAATGTATGGCCACATGAACTGGTAAAATTTACTGCTCTTTCTTTTTAAATATAGAAATATATAAGATTTTTTTTTCATTTGCATAGACTCAGGCACTTGATGATTAGAACCTATTATTTAGCACTTCAAATTGATGTTGATAATATGAACAAACTAAAAAGACAAAACCTTCTGCTAGGTGTTCAAGGAAGCACAGAAATTCATCATTTTTCATTGACTTCAGTAGGAATTAAACCCATTGTTTGAATAAAAGTGATTGAAATCAAGACTTCTACAGAGTCCAGCATGTAACAGATCTCTAATAACTCCCCAGCAGCAAACACTGGTAGGAAGTGGGGACTGACAGAGCTTAATTCAGCTCTGCTGGCTCAGGAAGGCACATGAGCCTTTCTGCACCTCCATGTGGTGCATGGAGACCAAGTCAACTGTGGGATCCCCTGGATTTCCATGGGCTGCTCTGCACCAACCTATACACTGTTAGAAGTACTTGGAGCTATCATCAAAACTGAGCTATCATCAAAGTCCTGCACAATCTACAGTACCCACACCCAAATCTTTGTCAGTTTTTTAGGTTTTCATAATACTTGATGCTGCAGACTGAAACTTTCAAGGCAGTTTAATTCATACTAAAATTATGAAAGACAATTTTTAATGGTGCCCAACATTAGTAAGGCAATTGAGAAAGACAAAGGAACTGCAGCATTTGAGTCAGGATTATCAAGAATTCTCCAAAGAATGCAAGAAATGACACTGAGGTCCACAACATCTCCTACACTGAGCTGAGATCCCCCCTGCTCAAGCCCCTATCACTGGTGACTGGGAAACTGGCAGCAGCAGAGGAGCTGGCTCTGCAGAGATGAGTGGCTGATGGCTCAGTGGGATCCCACAGCACTTGGTATCATGGGGAACTTCTCAAATTAGAAAAACTGCAATCTATTTGACCATGGCTTTGGTGTACATTATATTAGGAATATGGCTCTCCAGCCAGGAGTGCTAGTGCTTTTACTTGTGCAAAGGTAGACAGTGCTAAAATGGCTTAACTTCCAAGCTTGTTTTGTCTTTCAGTTTAAAGTTACCATCAGCTGCTAATGAAAGTCATCCTTTACCTCATCAATGTTAATGAGCTTTGGCACTACACTCCTGAATGTGGTTGTAAAAATCTTTCTTCCGCCAGTACTTGTGTTACTGCTTGTCCAAGGGCCTCTCTGCCTGGCTTTGCTGTACTGTGTAATCATGTCCTTTTTGGCTATGAGTCATCAGAGTTAGTCAGCCACATGGTCTAACTCCTTTTTCAGTTTAAATCAACTTCATGTTAGATTTGAGTGGTTTAACCATGAGTCCACTGCTTTCTGCACATCCACCCAACAATGTTACTCTCTGTTGGGAAGCTTAAAATTGCATTAGCCGTATGTGATTGGCTACATTTTGCCTTTTTTCTTTGCCTCCTGCCCCCCTTACCAGCCAACGTTTAGAAGCTCCCGACTCGATGCTCCTTCAGCAGTTGACCTCTGATCTGCAATGGCCCCAAGTTGAACAGGCTGGTCCCTACCTGCCTGGCTCTTCATTATCTTACCATTGTGCATCTGCTGATGTCACACGCCAGGAAACTGGCCCACAACTCTGATGGTGCCTCCACAGCACAAATATCCCCCTCTAAAAGATGTGTTCAGTCTCCATAGCCTAAACACTGACATATTCTTACACCAGTTTCACTAGCAACTTACAGCTGCTTCAGAATTGTCACCTCCATTGCTTTTTAGGATGCCTTGACAGTTTGCTATCTCTCTGCCAACTTGAACTGAAATTCTGAAATTCAGAGGTGATAAGATCACAAGGATTAGTTCATTCTTCTACAGAGATAGTAGATTTGCTTGCCCAGCAAGCCTGTGATGTATAACCATGGCACTATGTTTATCTTCCTAGTCTTGATCAGTTTTCACTGTGATAATAGGGTTTGACTTCAGCTAAACTAGGAAGCTTTATTAAAATTTGTATTTCTTTTCAGCTAATATACTAATTTCAGAAGAATTTCCAAAATAGACCTAGTCAACCCCATTTTGTTAGATCTTGCTAACACTGGATAAAATTTAAGTTCATATCATTATAATTTTTTTTTCAAAAAATCCATTTCCCTTATCTCTAACTTCATCTGAAATGTATATGTATTTCAAAAATCAAACAGAGTTGAATTTTTAAATAATTTTAAGCTGCATATTCAACATCTTTTGTACAAGGGTAAGAACAGACACAGGAACTGACAGAAAATAATGATTACAGATGTACAAGAAGAGTTGCATTACCTATCAGTTACATGAATTTATTCATGTTCACCTGCAAACCTAATATGGCAGAGTAGTAGCCAGAGCTGGTTTTGCTCCTCCTCTGCCAACAGCAGCAAGAGTTGCATGAGCAGAGGGTTAAGCTCACAAAGCACACTTTCAACTATGCACAGTAAAAGTGAAATCAAGCATAACTTTTTTTACTCTTTCCTCTTTTTAACAGTGTTTGGAGCTAATGGATTTCTTTTAATTTCCTGGTAAATGGCAGCCTGCAAGAAATAAATGCTGTGACAGGATGTGGGTGCCTTAATTTTATCTCCATTTAGCAGAGCACGGCTCTGTACTTAGCAAAGCAGCTCTCAGCTTGCATTAACAACAAGCACCTTCCCATTCCCAGGCAAGGCTGCCTGTCAACCCACAAATGAGTAAACTTCCTCACTGAGGTAAGGTGAATAGCAGCAACACACAGAAATATTACCACTTCAGCCTACATTGTTTGAAGACACAGACTTTTGCAAAACTAAAGAACCAGAAAGCGTAGTTGCCCTAATGACTCATTTTTTCATTTTTAGCTTGCTTTTTTAGCTACAAAGCACTACACGGTCAGCCACCACAAGGAGACAACCCTCCTGGTACACTATGAGACAGCGAATATCTAAGAAAAAAGACTGTAATTCACCTTCTATGAGCACTGCACAGAATATCCAGAGACTGTCCTGGACTAGGATGATCTAAGTTGCCCAGTTCAAACATCCAAAATACTTTTTTCATTTATCCTTCTGCTATTACTAATTAAAATATTCTTTAACTACTGAAGTTTTATTGATCTGAAGTCCAAAGAGCCACCATCCAAATGATGATCCACTGGTATTTCTACCATAGCAGCTGATGCTTGTGCAGCTATTTCTAATTTTTATTGGAATTTCATATCCATAAGTCTTTCAAGAAATGTTGGGTGAATTCCACAACACTCAGCTCTGAAACTTAATTCCTAAAGACAACATTCATAAGCTTTTCTTTCCTAAAAGAAAATCTTGCATTAATTAAAAAAAAAAAAAAGGCAACAGGTCCCATTTCTGCTCTTCCCCAGTGCTCCCAGAAGCAAACACCTTGTGCTGTTTGTTATACTGCTGGGCCTCCTTCCCACACCACCACCAGATTGTAGCCAACCCTGGTTTCTACTGTTACCTTGTACTTTCAAGCACTGAACAGGAATCTCTCTGGGGCTGACTGCATGAAAACTTTGTAAAAAGGCACTTTAGTCTCCTGATTTATTGCTTCTATTACTTTTTAACAATCTAGCAGACCCATCGAGTTATTCACAGCTTTTCTCATACACTGGAATAATTTGTTAACTTCTTATGGCTTATGTGATTTCCTGAATTAATATCTTCATTTTGATAATAATTTGAATTTTACCCACAGCAGTTAATATTATCTTTAGCTAGCATCAGTTTAGATGGATTTTCATCTTCAGAAGACCACTAGTACTTATACAAACACTCATAACCCAGCTTTTATTTTTTTCTCTGGCTTTACTGCTCCCTCCCCATTTAGGCTGAGGCACACACTTGCACAGTGTGTTGTCATAATTTCCTTACAGGTTCTAGGATTTCAGTTTATATTTGTGTACTTTCTTTCCATACATTCTAAAATGCTTTCTCCCAGAGCTAACTTTTAAACACTTGTCCCAGAAAAGACTACTGCTCATATTCCACAGAAATAGCACTGGGGATTTCAAAGGAGATGTAACTTTTACTCTTTAAATTATACCCAGAAGACAGCATATATATTTGCAATACATTACATTTATATAACATACTCACATCTCTCACTTTCTAAGTGTGCATATATTTTTACAAGACTAACTCCAAATACTATTTATAATACAAAAGCTCTTCATGGTACACCTCTGCCAATGCCTTACACTATGGAAGGAGTCCTTTGGTTACGTATGCTGGGAGCTTGATACAACTGAGTGAATTAAATCTGTTTCTTTGTATGCCCACTTTCCAGTCTAACTTAATTGCATTTGCAGTGAGATTCTACAAATGTGTGCCTTGTCCTCACCAAGAATGCAACCTCAATTAGTGTGCACTCCCAAGCGCTTGGAACAGAGAAGGATTTTTCAGATCATTAAAACAAATCATTGCATCTGCATATTGCTACCTGTGCTTTTCTTAAAGTAGAAGAGTCTCTGAGAGAAAGCATCAATTAAAACACGACATTAAACCAAATCTGTATTTAGACAAAAAGTGGTGACTGACTAGAGCAAGAGCAAGTCAATCACTGGAAAAATTATACACTGCCTAATATTATGATGAGAGGCATCCAAATGGCCTCATGTTCCATCCTTAATGCTTCAGTAGAAATGGAGGAGTATCACTACACCAAAACACCTGAACATGCTTCCAAGATTACAGGTCCAGATCAAGCACCTCACACCAAAGGGGAAGCACCTCCATCTGCCATGCTGGCTCTGCACAAAGCAAACCTAAATCTGCAGGAGGGATGGAAGCATCAATGTGTGTCAGGGTGACTTCCCAGACAGCCAGAGGGCCAAGGCTGGCAGCCAGGCAAAGATGTTTATGCCTGGGCACATCACATCATATTCTCTTCTACCTTATAATTTTTATGGATTTTTTTCATACTTTGTGTTATTAAGCTTTTAAAAAAGGCTCCTATTAACACAGTTTCTGTGTTTTTTTTTTTAAACCCAACAAATAATTCTGTCTGCTTAACAAAATTACAAAAATTAGAAAATGGCAAAAAATCAGTTGATTTCAATAAAGTTGCCCTGACAGACAGATCATAAATGACAGTGAAAAGAAATACAGAAAATTCATTCTGTTTAATTATTAATCAGCTGACAGCACAAAGGTAGTGTAATGGACCTGGATGTGTCCTTAAAAGGCCTCTGGCCATTATAAACAGACAACTGGTCAGAATTCGTGGTCAGAAGATAAACAACCCCTGAACCTCCAGAGAATCCTTTGAATCTCCCAGATCTGGAAAATCTATGATGTTTAAACCTCATTTTTGTTTCTGTGGCATGCAGATAACTCCTATCCAAGTTGAGAAACTAAGGACTATTTTTGGCTTCCTCTATTTTCCTCATAGCAAGGCTTCACCTAGGAAAAAGGCACGAGCTGGGCTAGTGCTTGCCAATTTGATCATTGAATCAATAAATCCATTAAAAGTAACATTAGAAACACTTACTAGCAAGATTGCAATCACTGGACGCTGAAACAATATTAAATCTAATTATTTTTAGCAGAGAATTACCAAAGAGCTGAAATGTAGAAAGCATTTTAGATATTAAAACGACAGCAGGAAAATGAAAAGTAAGTGTACCATGAAGATAACGAGCAGAGAGACCAAGCTAGGATTTGCAATCAAACTGGTTTCTCCTCCAGCAACTGCATTGTGAAGCATCTTGATGGAATCTGCAGTCAAGAAACATCTAACATTTAAAAAACTCAGCTTCACACACTGTCAGTCATTCCCAGCATTATTGTGAGTGAAATCTTCTGTCTCTGTATGACAAGAAGTCATAGGGATTTGGGTTCGAGCTTGTTTTTGAGCTAAAGGCTTTGAAGCATTTTTTGTTCTGAAATGTGGCATCACAATGAATTTTGTGACAGATCATTTCCCTAATGATCACATTTCCTGTAGTGAGACTTTTCATCTTCCTCTATGAGTGCACCAACACTGCAATCACACACAGTCTGCAACACCTTCCACTTCCAGTGAAAAAGTTCTTATAGTTCCACAGATTGAAACAGGACTCAAAGAAAGCATCACTCTGACTTAAGTCATGGGTCAGAACTCTGCATCACAGCACAGCTGATCTGTTTTGATTTGGGGGTTGGATTTATTTTAAAGAAAGGTAGATAGTAACTTCTATAACAATCTACCTCTCTAAGACCTATCATCATCCTGATTGTGTTAATTCTCATTTGCATTTACCTCCTGCACAATAATTCCAGATCAGAAAATAAATGCAGCGGCTAAAGACACTGAACCCAGCTACAAAATTACTGGGACATTATTGTTATTTCGCTGCTCTTGATTTACCCTTGCTCATGTTCATTGAAAAATGCTACCCTCTGATCTGACCCAACTGTCCAAGCAACCCTTTTATTTGTGCTCAATTTGGTACCTCTGACTGGAATTAGGCAGAAATTTTCCATCAAAGCTGACAGCAATCCTCTCCCAGGAAGAAGGATTCATGCCCCCAGGTCTTCCTAAACTAGTCTGTGCTGAATGTGAGATTAAGTTTCTTGTATCCACCCTTTGCTTCGTTGACAAATACAATATGTGAAGATTAACCCAGGATTTCTGCAACTTGCTGAGGTGATGTACAGCCCTCCTACCACTGACCAACAGGGTCCATTAAATTAATGGTTCATTTCATACAATAATCAGTGTTATACCCTTGGTTTGGGTTCTTCAGTATGGCTTTTTGCTCCAGTTTGCTTAAAAGTATGTGACTTCCTTTATGAAATTACAGTCACAACCAATCAACTTCAATATTTGAATAAAAAAATGCTCTTCCTTTTGTCATCATTTCTGATCCTTTTACTTTGGCTTCTTACTCAGTAAAAGGTTCAGAGTATTTCTTTTTGTTCAGCAGCTTTTCAAGTGATCTTTTAGAAGTCAGCTATCTGGATCTGTTTCCTTTTAACATGGAAATAATAACTTTTATTTGCTAAAGTGTTCTGAGCTCTGTGGAACAGTAACATATTTATGAAGGTGCCTTGAAGTCCATTTATGAAGAAGAAATATTTTATATCAGCTCTATGAGGTGACAGTTTGCTAGGATGAACAGGTGTCCCAAGGCTCTTTCCTCTTGCATTTCCTTTACTAACAATGTTTACCAGCAGTTACTAAACTAAATATGTGGTCTGGTTTCTGCAAATACATACCTTTCTCTATAATGACACAAATATTTTGCAAGGTAATAGTGTAACAAAAAAATGGTTTGTGGGTCTTTTAAGGTAATCACATTTCTTTGTCTCACCTAAAAGATGAAAATGACTGTCAATAACATTATGTTTCACTCATAACCACTTATATGTGTGCGACATAACCAAGATTCAAGTACATTCCTGAAAGCAGGAATCTATTCTAAACCCTTTGGAAGAATCCTTGTATTTCTACTCGCATACATAAACCCACACAGTGTAAAAACTGGCAGCCCGTTCATGGTTTGTGAATCCTGAATGGTGTCTGTGGGGTGGCCAAGACATCAAGCCTTGTGTGCCTGGCCTGATAATGATGTAATTATTTTCACTATAAAGAATCCCAAGGAATCTGACCAAATTTAAATGGTGAGTAACTCTGCTTTCTCAGTGGCACAGATTTAAATAAGTAAAACAGTAAAATCTTATTAATAATGATTTTAAAGGAAAGCTATTTTTTCTTACGCAAAACTCTCACAAACGTAGTTTGAAAGCTTCTCCAGGTAAGAATCTTCTGAAGAGACACTATAATAATATCTCTGAGCAGAATTCCTCCCCCATGCCTGTAAGAATTGCCTATACTCTTACACTGGAAGAATGACAGTATTCTGCCTACACTTCCTGGAAACTGTGCCCAGGCTGGTGTGTCTGCTTTATCAAAATATCCATCAAAGGTCAGGTAATTTTCCATACTCATCTAAAGATGCTACCTAGCTTGATGAATCAATTCAAGATTGTTACTGCTTTTTTCTCTAAATGGATCAGATAGAAACACTAAGAAAATGAAGTGCATTATTTCCATGACTGTTTCCAAACGTGCCCAGAAGAGTAGGGAGCTTATCTCAGATTAGTCTTTCTGATTCCCAGACTGATTTTCTCTTCGGGCCATTTTGTCACCAAATACAAAAATCTACATGTGTGTAGCACTTAGCTAGGGGAGGTGAGCACCAGCATCAAAACACTTAAGAAGAAACTAGTACTTCTGGCTGTAGAAAGTTTACAATACCAATTCTGTAAATATAGCCTGAACTGTACATTGAGCAACACAGATATAACACACTGAATAGATTTTCATTCTCTACACAGAAAACAGAATCCAGTAGAGGAAAAACCTCTTTCTGAAGTTTTGAAGAACTTCTTTCAGAGAAGATGCTGATTGCATTCACCACCACTGCAAAGATCTGGTGTCAGCCATATGTAAGATTTATCACTCCATCAATCATTGCAACACTGTTGAAAGACTATCTTAGAGATCTAGAGTGATTTTTTAAAAGTATGTAAGGCTACTATACCTGCCTCCTTCCATCTGTGGTTACTCATTATCTCAAGGAAAGGCTGCCATAACAGAGCTCAGATTTTACAGAAAGATGATATTATTAAACAGTTATTACACACATACTACACAATTCCATTCAAGGCTCTGCTCACACCTGGATCTTATGACCAAAGACTGCATTTGCAAACAGAGCCATTTCAAACCCTTAACATTTCACAAAAAAATCCTCTCACTCAAACTTGCAGCCATTCAGGACACAAAAGTCCTTATAACCCTGAAATCTAACACAGAAAATTAAAAACCATTAATTCCACATAAACAAACAAACAAAACCAATCAACAACAACAAAAACTCTGTAGTTTCAATAAATATTACAGGAAATATTCTATACTGTATTATGGACCCAGGTCACAGATGAATTAATTGAAGGCAGTCCCCAGAGTTTTTATCAACAGAGTTCATAATCTGATATTCAGGAAACTTGATTTTTTTTTTCAGTCTAAATAAATCTAAGTCAATTACATGTCAAAATTAATTTATCATTGTTATTACTAATTATGAGAACTGAGATATGAGAATGTTGAGTGCAACATAAAATTTTTTTGAACTGAACTGAACAGAATGTGGTCCCTCTCTTCCATATCCAGATGCTGCTCATGTTAGCTCATGTCCTGCAGGTAGAGAGTAAGAGCTGCAAGAATTGAGGGTAAGATTACATGTCTCCCATATGAGAGATTTATGTGTCTGTGTGTGTGTGTGTTTGTAACACATCATCTACACATTCTGTTGTTTGTTTACTGTATTTCACTCACTGGTGGGAGAATGCAATATGTTAATGAAAGGATTAAACAGCTGGAGAAAATAATCATTGCAAATAAATACAGTGTCTTTGTATATGTGACCCGATTTTTTATTGTTTTCATGTAGCAAGAGAAAAGCTTTGGAGCACCATAAATTTTTACTCACAGTAGTTTTATCATTAAGTGTTATCTTCCAGGAATACTTGCACCAGGTGTCAAGTAAAAAAGGTTTTAAGAGCACAATGTGATGATACCAGCAGTACATGGATCCATGTAGGAGAGTTTGTTTTGAATCCTGGGAATAATTTATTGCATGCTGCTTGGAACAAGGTGTTGTATATCCCCTTCTCAGGAAAGGAAATCAATAGCACAGGGGATTATGCAAGTTCTCTGCCTGGGCACATATGCTGCTATCATTTTCTCCATTATCTGTCTTTCCTCTCCCCTGTATAGTATTCCCTTATAAGAAATATCCATGCTGTCCAGGATCAGATCCAACATCCTTTGAGGACAAGACCACACTTCATCCTACGTTTGTGCAGCACCTGGCCCAGCAAGAATGCTGGACCCCAACTATGGCCAATAGCCCTCCAACAAACACAGAGGTCAGACAGTCACACCCACACAGAGGAGCAGCTCCTTCCTGACCTCCCAAGTAGCTCCTTCTTGACTTTCCAAGTATTCAGTATTTGCAACTTCAAGAAAAAGTTTCAGAAAATATTAACTTGCAGCTGCATACTACGATTTTTCACATTGTTTCAGTGACCAACATGTGAAGGTCCTCTGAAAATCTGATCATTTTCTTCCATGTAAAAACAGTTCCCAAGTGTTTTGGAGCTTACAGTCAAAGCCAGGGATATCTCTTCCAAACAGTTTTCTCAGGGCAGCTAACAGGAAATCAGATCTTGGAGCCTGAAGACCCCCAGTAGGTGTAAAGACAGAAAAAAAAACAAACCAAAAAAACCCCAAATCAACAAAACCAGAAAGATAAAATAAATTCTGTAAGACACTTGAAAGCTTTTTCAGACTTTCCACTGACATCACCACTGAGGTGAGACTCAGGTGAGCAGCAATTCTATTGTGAAAAGAAACAGAGAGCATCAGCTGCAGCGAGAGCAACTGAAAATGGCATTTCTGACATGCATTTTGTTATGAAAATGTCTTCCTTTCTTGGTGAAGAGTGTGGTTTTTAGAAGCTAGGGTTTGCAAGCAGTCCTTCCCCTGCCAAGGCACCCTGCAGCAATTACAACACACTTGTTGATATCCACATTGTAAATGGTTTTCTTTCCAGTATTAATACAAAAATTTCAACCGGCTACTGCACCAAGAATTTGTCTATTTATTCAGGGCAGTGCAAAACTGCATCTTAGCAGGCTGTAAAGGCCAGCCTTAATTACAGCAGGAAGACAAATGCAGCTGTTGCTTTTTTATTACCTTTTGGAATATTCTGATCCACATATCTTGGAATTTTTGTGTGACTATTTCTCCTGAACTGTTCTATAACTTCTAATTAATTTAATACACACCATGTTGATTCAAAAGGAAACTGTAGGTGAGTTCCATAATGGCATGCCCCTGAAAATATTATCTTACTACATATTAAGACTTAAGTATTTTATCACTTCAGCATCCTCATGGCCAAACTGACCAGTCTGCAGAAAAGTAAAAAATGCTAAATATGGCAGGCCAAACATCACTGGATTTTATGGAATTTTCATATCAGAGAACCATGAAACCTTGATCCATTACTGTCAAGGTTAAATAGTTCTTTACAGACTTGATATTCATTTCCTTGAACCTCCTCCCTTTTATTCAGCACCACTCCACTGCAAATCTTCTAAAGTGTATGTAGGAAGCTGACACTGGGTTTAAGCTGTTATTATTCTTACATTTTTTCTAAGAGCAAAAGTACTGGATATCTCTCAGAAATACTTATTTCTAAGTCATTTTATTAGCAGACAAAGACAGCAAAATCAGAAATGCTACTAATGTCTACTAAAACATATTTCTTTCTGCACTTTCACATCTTTCCCTCAAACCTCAACCCCATTTCTTATTTCAGACTAACACACCAGACTGCAGGTGTGTGGAGGATGCAGAAAGGTCTTTCACTTCTGTTGAGGCAGCACAGTTGAGCACAGAAGCATTAATAAAGCTGCAAATGAATTAAAGCTTTTTTGTGTACTTGTTAGTTTGAGGTATCCCAAATGTTACCCTTCTACTTACACACTCAGACACACAGCAAGGACAATCCCACCCTGTATTTTGGGATGAGGGAGTTTGTGTACTGCATGCAAGAGACCTAGGGCAATAATCTCTTACTACCATCAGGGACTGAGTAAAAAAAAAAAAAATCCACATAATTTTAAATATATATGTTTCATCATTTAAATTCTTCCAAGAAGGTGTGTTATGAATAAAGAAATCCTCCAGAAACTCTACCCAAAACTCATTAAAACTGGAAGATTTTCTCTAAGGTGTATACACACGTGATTTTGCATTCATTTTAGACATCAAAAGTCTGTCTCAAGAAGGTTAATCAAACTGCAGTAGCAACACTGTTCATCTTTCCTTTGATTATGTGAGCATATGATTTTAAATCATATGCTGACAAAGACAGCTTGGCCTGCACTTCTCTAGAGCAGTTGTTTAGGTTTATAACTGCTACCACTGAGACTCCTAAAACACCTAATTTACTAGACAGGCTTCCTATGGTATTTACCCTTAAGTGTGGAGGATAGTTTATAACATGAAACCTTTTGCAGCTGTGATCTGTTTAGCATGCCTCAGCTCATCCACAGACACAGGAAGTAAAGGGCTGGCAGTCCCGTTCTGGTGTCTCAAGAACTTACTGACCAGCCTCAGTTATTTCACCCAATAATAGCTCAAATAGAGACTACAGTTGATGCAATTGTGTTTTACAGAATTTCAGATTTGTCGAAGTTCAGCACAGTATGGACTGTTTTTACTCAGCACAAAAGTATCAGCTCCCCATTGACAACACCTGTGCTTTAGGACTGAGAGAAAGGTAAAAAATTACGCACAACTAATTTGCTCCATACTTTTGCTTTCTTTGCTCAGATATGCTATCCAAAATACTCTAATGCACAGCCAGTTTCACCACATTAATTGGTGGTAGTTTACATGTTGCATGACACAGGCATACCTGTAACTATTTAAGGAATTAGGACCCTACATTTTTCCACAAGGTAAGTGTTACTATCTTCAACTTGACAGATGATGAAACTGAGGTCTGGAGAAATGAAAGCAACACTTCACACCAGGAGTTCCTGAGACAGCATAGACTGCAGCTGACTTCTGTCTCTTAAATCTTATTCTAGAAGCCTGACTCTTCTTTGCCATTTATCTTACCCTATTTTTCACCTAGGTATGTCTTAACTTGCAAGCCTCCAGAAACAGTTTACAGCTTAATAATATCTTAAATATTCAACTCACAGTTTTGCAACGTATATGATTACCTGGAAAGGCATCACTAGCCCTGTATTTTCATAACATCTCAGCTGAGGTTCTGTATTATACATTTCTCTGAGTGTAAAAATCTTTCAACACATATAGGACACATATGCGTAATTTTTAAAACTACTATTTCCTTATATATTTTACAAAAAGCTTCATTGTAGGGCTTCATTTTTATATTAGACAGCTATTTTGTTTCTCTTACTGTCAGGAGAAGAATCTATTTCAAAAGGCAATTAAAATATTGCTCCATGGAGTCCACATTTTTGAAACAACAAAAAAGTCATTCATGCACTACAAAAGGTACCTCTTGAGCTCTTTGCAAGGCAGTGGGATTATGAATGAAGAACAGACAGATTGTAAGAGAAGTCTTTGAAACTAGAGAATAGAAACCTAAGCAAGCAGGCTAGCCGAGAAGGCACTGACACAGAGGGAATAACTGGAAGAACAGTACTGCAAAGTAGTGGTATAAAAGAAAAGAAGTGGATCCTGTTAGCTATACAACACTATGGATAATATAAGCTAGCACTGAAGTGCTCACAGCTAGTTTCTAAAATCCTTGCGTTGAAGGCCCCAAACTGCTTTACTTGAAAGGGAAAAAAGCCTGGAAATAGATAAAATGCTGTAACAGTTACCGAAATGCCAGTGAAAAAGATCTGTTTGCAAGTGTATGGATAGACTGGAAATACATCAGGACATGCAGGCTGAAAGAACAGTCAAGTTGCAGGGAAATAAACAACTTTCGTAATGGCAGCATCTGTTATTTTAATCTTGATATTTACAGGAGGAAGTCAGAGTTTTGCCACTCTTTAAAACTTTTCACCTTTTTTTTTTTTTTTTTGCACAGAAGTGCTTCAAGGCCTAAACTGAGCTTTAAAGAACTACTTCCTCCAAAATGCATTGGATGTACATCGTAAGTTTGCCTGAAAGAGAAAACTGCTTGATTTCTAGTTATATACTATTTAAGATAAATCAGTGTGACCAACAGACATGTCTGGATGATGCAGAGAGCAGCAGAGCTCAAGCACAGTCGCTGTCTCTCATGCAGGGCTGGCAGTCCCAGCGCAATGAGCCCGTCTGTTCTGAGCAGGCACTCACACCCCGCCCAGCCCTGCCTCAGCCACTGCACTCCTGTAACACACGTGCTCTGCCGGGGCTTCAGAGGCGCTCACTGCCACAAAAAGCTGAACTCTTGCTAGCAAGCCTTGCCCAGCACTTCACACCTTCTTGCCACACTTCTTACTCCTCTGTTGTCTCATGTTCCATCTCTGCAGCCACCCCGGTGCTGAGCTCTCCCCCTTTTGGTTCTCAGCCTGGGTCTGGCAGCAGAGGAGGAACAGACTCCCAAAGAAAGGGGAATGACTGAGGGCAGCTCTGCCCTGCACAGGGAGATGCAGAGACACTCAAGCTAACCACACCAGGTAGTTGACTGAGTACAAAAATCAAGTCATGACAGCAGAGGGCTCAATGTGGGTTAATTTCTGCTGCCTTCCTGGTGGACCAGATCTATGCTTATGAATATTAAGTCTTAAAGTAGATTGAGAATTTAAACTGAGAACAGAACATTTTTATGGCTTGCTGTTCTTTCCTAGCTCCCAGCATGATAGACTATGTACCACAGTGCAGCTGCACAGCAAAGGAAATTAGAGTATATACAATATATTCCATCTTCACTGTGGAGACTACTGCTCATTTAATGCACAGACATGCTACCAGACTAGCAGGCAGTTCTGAAGATAAGTCATGGGAGTGAGAGAAACAGAGCTTGATTCCTGACATTTGACACATTTTGAAAAGTCACTTCATCCTGTTTCCTCCCCCCACTTCTTCTGCCTCATTTCATTATATATGCAGTGTTTCTAACATGTTTGCTGTTGATTTGTTCTTCAGAACCCAAATATATAAATAGATATAGTTCACAAATATTTAAGTTCACAAATTAAAACTAAAGGAAGTGGTTCCAAATACCAAACCATGAAGAGCTGGACTGTAAAACTGGTCTCTGCACAGCAGTTTTTTCAGCTTTAGGTCTATACTGGTAAAATATTCTTAATATATCAATATACTAAGAGAGTGAATAAAAATTACTAGAACGTGTCTTTTCCATACTATGTAAGACACATTAGTCCAGAACCCATGTCTCTTGTCCTGTCTGCATTCACCGATGTACCTATAGCACATCAACCACACAGCCACCTGCTTGCTATGTTTGCACAGGTCAGGTGAATGGGCAAAGAAAAGCACAGATTTAATCCAAATCAGTAATTAATTCCTGTCCAGAATCCAAGTAGTTCAGCCAGAGTGCTGCTGAGCTCTGCCCAGCTTGTGTTCTGCTCGTAGATTAGGTATGAGACCATAAAGTGCTTCCAGTTTAGCAGTTGCTTGTGTCTGGCCAGCCCAGGGAGCAAGCAGAACTGCCAGCCAGCTGTGCACACCAACGCCTCATCTCAGCTCATTGGGAATGAAGTACTGGAGCGGTGCACAACGTGTAAAGCAGGCAATTTGTTGTAAATTATTAAGAGGTCCCTGAGTGCAGGACTCTGGAGTATGTGTTTCAGAAACCCTCAAGCGCACCACTACAACAAAAAAGAACAGTCCTAAACAGAACAGTGGCTGTTCACAAGGCTGTGCTGGGGCACCTCAGAGCATGTGGCCATGGCTAAACCCACAGCAGAGCAGGAACACCCTGCAGGGACTGCAGCCAGGGCAAGGCCCTGCTGGGCAGGTTTGCTTTCTGAGGGGACAGTGGCTGTGGGAGAGGCCATGCTGGAGCAGGTGTGCTCCTGAAGAGACTGTGGCTCACGGAAATGGCTCCACTTGGGGCAGGTACAACCCTAAGGGACTGCAGTCCATGGCTAAGTCCAAGCTGGAACAAGGGCAAGGGGAGGAGTTCGTTACAAAGTTGAACCCTACAGGGAGTGGGTTAGAGATTGCAATAGAAATACCTTTAAACTGTTGTAACCCACGATTTGAGTTGCATGTTGTAGGAATTACTTTAGCAGGAAGCAGCCAAACCAGTGGAGGAGAAGCCTTACAAGAAGCAGAGCAAGTGCAGCAAGAACTCCACCTGAGCAGGTTTTGGTGCCCGATAACCATGAAACAAAGCCCCTGTCCTGTCCTGAGTGACCACCACAACATGGAGCCCGAAGTCATGGACTACATGGACATGTTGTGGACATTTTATCAACGCTTTACTGTGGTTGATAGACTAAGCAAGTAACATCTGTGTATTATACCGAAGGATGGGAAGTCAGGTGGTGGTTAATGCTGTTTTGGACCTAAATGGTATGAGGTAAAGAAGAAATCCCTGTTATCAACACAGTTTTCAGCACAAACCCAAAGCATAGTACCATACTAGCTACTACACCAAAAATTGGCACTATCCCAGACAAAACCAGCACAGTGTACCTGCTGAAGCTTGATGCTTTTAACTTGGGGAAAAAAAAGTCACACCCAAAACTATCAAGCAATTATTTAGTTTCCTGAAATAAAGGAAGTGGCTCAGGAGTGGGTGAAAGCTTTTGAAAGCTGTCAAATTGCTAATACTTTTGTGGAGGAGGGGTGGAACTTGAAATAATGATCTAATGGAAACAGTGCTTGTTGTGCAAACATCTCATTTTTCTAAATAGAAGCAAAGGTGTTTTTCTGACTTTTTTTACTTGAGTTAGGGGTTTTGTGGAGGGGGGGGCTTTGGGGCATTAGTCAGTTTTTTTTGGTGTTTAGTTACCACTACACATCTCTTTCTTATCAGAAAAATCTGTTAGATATCTGATTTTTATTTGAGGGATTTGCACAGTGAAAAGTACTTTGTGTAGGCCCTAACAACTTTTTAGTTTGGTTTTGCTGTAGTTTGATGCTCCTAAAAGTGGCTTGGTGATTACAGGAAATAAGATGTGTCTTATAGGATGTCTGAGCTCGTGGAGGAAATCAGAAAACCTTAAAATTTCTCCTCCTAAGTTTTCAAAATCACTAGATACAATAGGATGCTGGAAAACAATTTTAGCAATAACAAAAGAAGTCCCAGTGTCCACCCAACACTTACCATCACGTGCCTGAAAACTGATTGCCATAAAACCAAAGCCTACGCTCCCCTTTCAAAATGCTTCTCCCCCATTAACAAACCCCTCCCTAGGAGATTGCTCAGTCTGCCACAGCTACAAGGTAGAGTAATCTGCACAGCAAATATGAAGTTTAACGGCCTTACCACCCTTACAGAAGCAATCTCTGTGCCTAACTACATGGTAAAAACAAGGTCTATGATGTTGTGTATGTGATACTACAGTGTGAGACTTAATTGCTTTAATTGTAGTAGAGAGGAGTTAAAATATGATTTCCTTGAGGCTCTTTAGTTTAGTGAATGTAGAGAGGAACTGGCTCAAGTCAAACTACTGTGTGTGAAAAGAGAAAAATAACTATTACTTGAAATAAAATGCTACTACCCATTTTTCTGTCTTCCAGCCCTCTGTATCGGCTAACATGTTGACTGACTGTGGAGGTGGCTGAGAGAGCAGACAGTAACCTGCCTTTTCTAGAGAAAAGGTAGCAGTGGGAAGTCTCAGGAAGACTTATAAAATGGAAAGTAGGACAGCAGATAAAAAAAAAGGACAGGAAAAGCAAGAGATTTTGTTCTTTTCCTCTACAGTGCAGCATTCACTTGTTTTCTTACAATATCCAGCAGCTATCAACCAAATTTAAGCAGTGCTGCCTCTGTTCAGAGACTTTGAGAGACAAGAGAGCTAATGCTCAGGCTTCAAATGCTCTTCTTAGCTGGTTAGGAACTAAAGGCAGATCATTTTGTTGCTTACATCAGTATAAACCTGGAGTTACTATAGTGACATGAGGGTAGAAGCATGAATAAATTCAATGTAAATGAAAAGAGATTTCAGCTCTGCATATAACTCACTGCCATTTCAGAAAAAAATACTTCAAGCCACGTTTTAGGGTCAAGATTACTCTAGAGAAAAGCTTTTCTGTCTGCCATCAAGTATCCCAAATTACAGTACTAGCTAAAACTGATGGAAGATACATATACATAAAATGCTGCATTTTGTTCAGAAGAAAATATATTCTTGAACATGAATACTTTTTTGTCTTTATATTAAGTATTACCTTAAGATTAATTGCTTTTATTGCTACTCTCTTTATCTGTCACATCTAACATGTTTTGCAAGATCATCCTCTTAGGCTCTATCTTTCTCTCACAAAAGTAAAAAATGTCAAGCAACAAATTCACTTGCAGTGGAGTAATTAAATATTCCAAAAACTATTTAAGGATCAGTTTTTACGAAATAAATAGTATATTTTTTACAAAATAAGTAATTTATCAAGTGTAGAGATTAATTTATAACTTCTGGAATATTTTACTAACCCCACTGCAGTAAAAAAATCAAAACATGAGGAACTGTAAGGAGATTCTGTGATCAGGGAGTGGCTAACATTGAAGGGAAGATTTTTTTCTTGAAGAATTTAAACACGGAAAACAAATTACTGCATAATGAGATGAAGCCGAACATAAAAATTACATCGAACAGGTTCACGGAAGAGACCTAAATTTTTTCTTTTTCAAACATGACTAAAACTGTGGGACTTTTTTTAAAATGCTTTCTATAACTCTCACGTAGGACCTCACAGTAGACATTTTAGCCAAGTATATGATGCATCTATCTTCTTGATCTACGTTCTTACACCATCGCATACAATTGCATTCTAATTTCTAAACCAAGATGATATTTCTCCACTTTGAAAAGCTTTTCATTGTTTTTTCATCTACAGAGGATATTGAGGGATCAAAATGAGAGAAAGAAATATCAGTTGCAACCTACCTTTGAGAAAAGCATCCTGTCCCAAAAATGCAACACCAAAGGCTAAGAGTTTAAGCCACAAAAACATGGTTATTTCTGGAAATCAGACGTATCCTTATGAAACAGCATGTGTCTCTCTCTGGAAAGCAAAATAAATGTTATCTGTCTGCAAAAGAATTTCTTCACAAAACTTGAACCCAAAAGGAGACTAACTAGGCACATACATTGCACTGCCTGCTTATCTGTGAAGAAGTTGCTTCCTCTGTTACCCTAACTAACCACTCGCAAACTCAAAATGCACTTTAGTGATGTCAGAGACAATTACTTCTTCAAAAAAACTTCTTTCAGTTTCCAGGAAGTCAGAGGGGTTTTTCTTAAGTTCCTGCAGTAATACCTAGCTTCCTTAATTCAACTAAAATATATTATTTTCAGCTATTTCTTCCTTTGCACTTAGGAGCTACACAAGATTTCACTTTTCACAGAGCTGGATTTAAAAAAGTTATTTTTTCTCTTCATATGCACTTTTCTACTGCACTCATTCACTGATTCCCTTATATATTATGTAAGCTTCTTGAAATTTCTGTTGAGAGAAACCCTACCAAGAGTCATCAAAACACTTGTACTGACAACAAGGCCTTCATAAAAAGCTGCATCCTCAAGTGAAGTAACCGATGATTAAATGAAAACTTTAAATCTGTTGTTGGACTAAAGGATCTCCAGAGGTCCCTTCTAACCCTAAATATTTTGCGATTTTGTGGGACATATTTCTGAATGTTTCTACAAGGACATCTTTCTGGATATGACAGTAATGCACAACAAGTGGATAGAGGCAGTCTAATTCTGTTTCCTGCAATGTTTAGTCCCTAATTAGAAAACTCAATACAATTCTTTACCATGATAGTGCCAAAGGATTATTGTCCCTTTCATGGACTTGATGCAAGGTACTTTAAAGACATTTCTCCTCACTGCATGCACTGGGGTAGTTCTCAACAACTTGGTAGCAAATGTCCCTTACATAGTAGCTAACAAAGGGAAGAAATGTTGGGATTGCTTCTCTTATTGAAGATTTTCAAGGTTCTAAAAGAACCAGCAGAACCCTGTCATGAGACAGATAAAGAAGGGAACAGAGTACTTTTGTACTGCCTATCCATAAGTCCTTCAGAGACTTCTTAAGTATCACACAGGAAAATGTTACAAAAACTCACATAGTAATTTACAGTTTATATGAGTGAATTGAACCCCTCATAAGATTAAACCCACCTTCTACAGCTTTGAGTCAAGTTTTATAACACAGGCTAAAATCTTAGCTTCCAGTAAGCATTATGTCTCTATACAAAGTGGCTCTAATAATAAATATATTGCAAATGTGTTCAGAACAAATGGATGTAATAATATTGCTCTGAAACTCCAGACCCCAATTTTGATATACAATAACTTCATCAACCTGGAGTTGTCACAAATTAAATTTGGACTATGGCCATACATTGTCTGCAGCACCGACATCTCAGTCCCTTTTATCCTAGACAAAACCAGGACAACAGCATGGCTGAAGTGTGCCATCTGATGAGTAGAGTGCATGACATCCTGTGGAGAATCTCTCATAAAGGTTCTCAAAAGAACCAGGCTCCATTCCCAGCAGACCTTCCCCAGCAGTTTTATACAGCCTCCACTCAACTCCTCAAGATGTGACCCCAAGACAAATTCCTGCAGAGTGGGTCTTTTCTGGCTGTGTGATATTTACAGAGCTTCCACAGCACTGAAATATTGCAACATGCCCTATCTATTATTTAGTGAGAACATCACCCACTCCAGCCATCATACTGTTCTAGGTATAGTGCTAACCATAAACCAGCAGCTGTTAAATTTAATGACCAAAGTTACAAATTTACATGAGAAGGACACAGAACGGTTGCAGCAAGTCCAGAGGAGGACCAAAAGGTTACTAACAGGATTAGAGCACCTTCCCCACGAAGACAGGCTGAGAAAGTTGGGGCTGTTCAGCCTGGAGAAGCTTGTGTGGAAAGCTCATAGCAACCTTCCAGTATCTAAAGGGGCCTAGAGGGAAGCCAGAGAAGGACTCTTCATCAGGAACTGTAGTGACAGGACAAGGAGTAATAAGTACAAACTGAAAGAAGGGAAATTCAGGTTAGACATTAGGAAGAAATGCTTTACTGTAAGAGTTGTGAGACACTGGAACATGTTGTCCAAGGGAGTTGTGGATATACAAATACTGGCAGTGTTTGAGGCCAGGCTGGATAAGGCCTTTGGCAACCTGGTTTAGTGGGAGCTGTCCCTGGCCATTAAAGGAGGTTGGGATTGGATGATCTTTAAAGACCCTTCCAACCCTTAACATTCTATGAGTCTAATAGAAAATGTCTTCTCCCAAACATAAACTGCGGTCTCCTTCCCAAGATTAAACTCAAACCCTTCCTTTTAAGGGAATGGGAGAGCATTCATTTATTCTACTTGCACATAAAATAATGGACTATTAAAATAAATCCTTTCTCAGGACAGACCCTGAATTTTTAATTGCCCAAAATTATTATCTCAGTATGTAACTGTAGCAGGATACTTCCCCTGTGCTGGAAAGAATCAAAGCCAGAACCATCAATTTGTATTAATAAGGATTTCCAAAATGACATTAAAAATGTGTAGATGCTTAAGTTACTGGGCTCTTTGGAAGTCTCTCTCTTTTGTAAGCTATAAAAAGAGTCACAATACCCACCAAAAACCAACCAAACAAAAAAACCAAGCTGTGTAAAAAGCAAATTTTTCCTTGTCTTATCCACCTATCTTGTAATACAGTAGATTTGTTAAATTACCATAAATATTTCCTTTCCTGTACTGTTAAAAACCAGCTCAAAGGGCAATTGTATCACAACAACTGCAATAAAATTTTTTTTAATATATGTGCCAAATAATAATCCATTTTCCGTTGAATTTGCAGGGAAAGGAAAGGGAATTCAAATAAGAAAGAATTAAAGCAGTATGTCCTTGCTACAGATAATATGCAAATACTATTATGAAGCAATTTACACAATTTTATACTGAAAATACGTTGAAATCATAATTATATAATAGGTCCATTCTGTACTAAAGTTGTTTATGACATAAATGTTTATTTTATGACACTACTTCTGCCATTTTAAAATTGCAGAAATTTCTCTGGTGAAGCTTCCGTACACTTGCAGATAAATTAACCACCCCAGTCTAAATTTCAGGAAAAAAAAAAAAAAAAGAAGGAAAATCAAACAACAAATGAAAAATAAAAAGAGTTGCATTTCAGATCTAGCCAATATTTCACAGACATACATGCAGACTATATTCAGCTTCAACACCTAAAATACTCCACAACTGGCATTGACTGACAGTAAAAAAAAAAATTGGGGTCTCACTGAGAGACTGAAATGAAAACATACTATTGGAATCTGTATATTCAGATACTTTATTCTTATAATAGATTCCTGAAACAGATCATGTAAGGAGAGAGACAAATCAAATTATTCTGTGAAAAGATGCAATGAAAGCTCCCACTGGTTTTGATTTGCATTGATTTACACATTATTCAGATGTCCCACATGGGAATAATAATTGATGACTAAGGAAATGATGATAAAGGTATCATCAATGCTCATTCCAAACTCTGTTTCTCTTCCACTTCTGAGTCAGTCCTAGGATTATTCACTCATCCCCATCTCTCACTGCTAATGAGACCACAGCATTGGAGCCAGGAGTTGTGATCCTTAAAACACTACACACACCCATCTCCGTTGCAACTTCTCACAGCACATCAGACAAAATGCAGTAGGTGCTTAGTGATTGATGTTAGACTGTGCAAAAGCTCTGCCCATATCCCAAACTTAGAGCTTGCTGAGAGAGACCAAGATGTCTAATAACTTCCAGCCACTGCTAACTTGCTTTCTACCGGAGGTGTTTCTGTAACTCTGTTTGGTCAATTGTGCTGCTCAAAGGCATCAGATTACAGTGTGTGACAGAGGGAGGGAGCAAGCACACATTCATGACACTTCTGCCCCAAAACAACTCCACCATATGCTAATGCAGCTAAAAAATACCTTACTATTCTTTGCGGAGAAGCCAAGAAGCTGCTTCCCATTCTACTGAAGGGCAGAGGAAAGTAGAGAAGAGTCATAAAAGTCACCACTGTTTACCCTAAAGGCAGGGATCACGTGAATTCTTCAAACATGTAAAATGATTTTGAGACTCTCCTTTCCTACATCACAGAGTGTTCCCCGAACCATTCCCTCTCTCTGCCTGGTACTACTGAGCCAGGAGGAAACAGACTGGAAAGATTAAAGGAAGGCAACAGTAGCAGTAACCAGGGTATGAACAGCATCTTCATACAGCCACAAGCCAAATAAATTTGTGTCTCAGGTTGGATTGTTGCAGGTTTCCCTCCAAGACTGGCCCACCCTGTATCTGCCATCAGATATCGACATTCACACTTACCCTGCCACACTAACACCTACAGGGCCTGTGCCACCCAAAACCAATCATTTCTGGCGCTCAGTGTTTAATGCCATAGGAAATGTGACTGAAAGGTGCCAATGAAACCACACTGTGTTCTCTCGGCATATGAAGTCATGCTACTCTGTTTCACACTGTGTTCATTTCCCTAAGAGCTTAGACTGATAACACTGTAGCATTCGTCTTTCTCACACAAGGCACCTTCCAAGTCCAGATGATCAACGTCAATGACGTTTCCCTTTGGCATTCATAACAAAGAATTTTAATTGAGGTGTATTTGGTGCTTTGACCGTTTATTGGCATGGAGAGTAGGGTTAATTCAGGCAATGGGGTTCTCCATTGGTACCTAAAGTAGTATGGAATTAGTTTTCTCAAGAAATGTATTCTTGAGAACTCACCTGTGTTTTCCCTGTGTTCAGAGGCCTTGAAAAAATAAAGTACAAAGCATGTAACTAAATAAAAATTAAATTCTCTACATACTCCATACACTGTTTGGATTTAAAGTTATGCGGACTTTGCTTTGCATAATTTCTCCTGCATTGAAGTCATCTCACACGGCTCAGCTCAATTACACTGATAGCACACTGCATAGCAGAATTAAGCAGTTCCACAGAAACTGAAGGCACATGCTTTAGCAAACACTAAGGGACACAGGATAAATTCATCCCAAGGGCAACTCTGTTTAAATCAAGGGGGTTACCTGCATTATGCATTTTATCCAGTAAAATTAATTTGACAGCCTTACTGTGAAAACATTGTTCATGCTAGAGAATGTATCTTACAACAGTCTTAATATTTCACTGAACATTTGCTAAGGAATCTATTTTGTACATACTTTTTCAGGCTTGTTTTCAATTGCCAAGAACTATTTCCTGAAGAAAGAAAACATTTTTACTTAATGTGTCATACTGGATCAAATTATTTTAAGGTCAAGAGTAAACAATAGAGCTCTTTGTGCAAGCATACTGCTCTGCTGCTATCAACCCTCAGGCAATGTTGATTTGACATCTTCACTTCATATGTTGCCTGCATGATCTGTGCTGTACCTGCTCAGGACAGAGAAAATATTCTGGTATCCCTGAGGCACTGTGTACAATCTGGCCCAAAATGAGCAATAAGTCTACGAGAAGCTCTTGAAAGTGTCAGGCACCTACTACTTGCTTATGCACAAAATCGATGCAGGATAACACTGGGCTCAGTTATTGTGGAATAAGTGCTCTTGAATAGCTTATTTTAATAGGCCCTCTTAGAATTTGCTACCCTTAAACAGTGACAGCACAGCCATAAACCCTGAGACTTGCCAGATTTGTGCTGAACATCTGCTCCTCCTCCTGGGTTTGAATGAGTGCTGGATGCTGAGAACAGCTCAGGATTTAGCTTTGTATAAGGTGTCCAAATATTGCACAATAAATGAGATCATTTTACATTATGAAATATCAAAGAAACATTTTTACCCACAGTGTCTTTTTTTAGTATCTTTCGTTCATTCCCTTGGAAGGGGAAAATGAAAAGGAGGGACAACAATTATTTGAATATTTGCTACACGTGCAAATCTTCGAAATCTCATTCAGACAAGCTCTTCAACAGTGGCAGATTTTTCTTTCTCTTAGTCAAATTCTGCTTTTTTCCCCCCCAGTTTCATTTCTCCTAGTACTAACTTCTTAGATTCCATAGGCACTTATACGACTGCCTCAGCAAATGAAGGATCACAGCTTTAAAGGGCAGTGAGCTGAATGCCAAACAGGGCACTGTTCTGTGAGGAAACACACTGAAACTCAGGGATACCACCCCAGCTGGAGGTACTAAACAAGCAAGGTCTCCCCTGTCATCTTCACCAAATCCACCCTGCCTTCAGCAAAACTGGTTATGTGCTTGGTGATGGCTTGGTATTTGCTAATCTGTGTCTGCTAGTTAATCTTCCCAAATTATATGCAGAATTATACACTACTACATAACACTCCAGTAAATGTTGTCTTACCTGCACCATAAAGTCGCAGTTGTGCCATGTTTGCAGAAAGCCTGACAGAACATGAGTCAAAGCAATAGTAGCACCTGCCAACACAAAAGAGCCCACATGGAAGAAGAAGAAAATGCTTACAAACAATCTTTTCCGAAGTATTTCCATTCTGGTTTCATTGCAGATCACTGGACATTTCCTTATCTCTTGAACATTGTTTCCTGTATGCTCTACAGCAAATTTAAAGACCTGCCTGTTTATTCTGAAGCTGACAGACAGGGTGGGCTTTTCTTTTTTTTATCTTTTTTTAATGCTCAACTTTAGCTGGAGCAGGCCAGGACCAGTGTCAAGGGAGGCTACTGAACCCATATTTCAGGCTATCTTTCCACAATGTGCTACTTCTGAGCTAACTGCTCGTTAGTCTGTGCTGTGAATGAGCAGACCAGCTTGCCTTCTGTGAGTTCTCTGTCCCCTTTTGTGTTTTTTCACAAGTAGGTGTCTTCTATAATACTAACTTCTGTATTCTTTGCTTTTAGCACTGTATCCTGCTCCAACCCACTGTTTCCCACCTAGGATGCTGGATTTATTGTCATACCCTATTATCTGTGGTCTACAAGTCACCCTGGTGTTTTACTATCTGTCAAATTACAGTGCTTACATCCAAGAGTATCTGTGTGCATTTTTCCAATAAAACACAGGATTAGTCTACAGTAAATGTTTTTCCAAGATCCCAACCATGATTATTTTTTGGATGGAAATGTAGTCCCACAGCTGATTGTAGTCATTATGGTATAGAAGCACAAAAATGCCTTTAAGCAAGGTATTTATAAGCATGAACCACAAATCTTTACCTAGAAGGCTGGTCTGCTTACAGTGATGCTGCTGGTCATCTTCTGATAGCCCATCTCCTGCCCTTCCTCACATTGTGACATGATTTTTCTCTCTGGGGCTGTCCAAAAGGGTTAGATAGACATCTCCAAAGATAAGCATGTGGCAGGCATTACTTCTTCCTCACTGGCTTGTCAAGAAACTACTGCTACAAAGCTAAAAGAGTCTAGAAGATTTCTATAATCTAAACTTGCAATAGCCGTCTTTGAATTTGAAACAGTTAGGAAACCAAAGTGATCACACTGATTTATTTACCTTGTACATCAGGGTTTGTATCTCCCTCTCTCAGTTTCCATGCCTCTAAGCCATTCAGTTTGTTTCACACACACATTGTAAGCCATCTTAAAATGTGACAAGTTCATGATGCAGATACTCTGGGAAAAAAAAAAAAGTCTAAAGATGTCTTGGTTTATTCACACACCACAAAAACAACAAAATATTTAGAAAAGGCAGTAAATTCTAAATTTCTTAAAAGAAAAAATAATGCAAAAGTAATTCATGCAATTGCAAATATTTCTCTATCACTTCTTGTTAACGAGCATAATTAGAGTCAGCTAATACAGGTGCAAAAATACTGGAAATACACTTTTAAAGTAACAATCATGTAAATGGTAGACTCTTGTGCAAGGCACAAATTTTGGCAGAGCCAAGCAAATAACTGAGTGATTTGCAGACAGGTAAGAGAAAAGACAGTATTGGGAAGTCAAACACTGAAATAAAATTATTTGTTTTGGTTTTGGGTTTTATAGCTTATTTCTATTTTCCTATAGGATATTTTATAATAAACATTCAAAGACACTTAGCACAAACTGGCTATTTTAACTGGGTCAGAAAGCTCAAGAAACATATTGCTGAGGCCTTATAAGCACATACAATCTGTATATACAATGCAATGGAAGAGCCAAAAATAGCCAAAAAAGGATGGTGGAAGGAGAGGATGGAAAGCTAGTAATGCATCCGGCTGAGAAAGTGCATGCTGTGATATTCCCCAAACACCTGGAATTCTCAGAGTGTGTAAACAGTTGAATCACAACAGGAGTAAAACAGTATCAGATTAATTTATTTTTTTAAAAAATCCTTTTCGTGTGTCTCATAAAATAGGACCCTAATAAATACCACAATTTCACAAGAACGATTTTATATGTGCTCATGTGTACACTGCCAAAAATCTAGTCTCTGTCAAAAAGAAAACCCAAAACAAAACAAAACAAAAACCTAGTATCACTATTGTTTCTTAAGTTTTATTCTAAAAAGTGATAAAATGTTGGCAATATAAATTATTTTCAAGAATAGCTCATATTTCCCATACCAAGCTCAGGCTGACATGGTAATTTGGTAATATGCTCTCACTCCACAGGTCAGCATAAAATATTTGCACATCCTCTTTTTGCCTTACAGCAAGTGTTACTTCCTACACTCAGCAAATTAGGAAATATCACAGAAGATGAAACTTCATGCAACAATTATTTAGCAAGAGGCTCTGTCTGTTTTTGTCTTCTTCTCATAAGATTCTCATTAGAGTTTTTGAATTTCTGTGTTAAAATTAAGAGGCATTATTTAAAATTGATTTTCATGCAAAACAAAAATAGTTAGTTAAACATTGCTAGTTCCTAGAGCAAAGTCAGTCTGTCAAGCCTGTAAACTGGTAAACAAAAGTTAAGGTTTTTCCTTCGAAGGAAAAATATACTGAGCAACATGAACCTCATATTCATTTGACTTCCCAGCTTAATTTTCAGTTTACTGAGGTTCAGAAAGTTGCTCCCCACTGGTCCATGGAGACACATTCTGAAGAGGTGAATTTTCTGAGACTTTACCTCCTCCATCAGCAGGCTGTCATTTTTCCACCATGGAAAAATAAAGATTCACAAATAAGTTTGTCTAAGAAAAGTAAATAACCTGTTCGTTTTCCTTTCCTTCTTCTACTGTAAACAGAAACAATTTAAAGACAGATGATAGCAAACAAAACAAGACCAACCTGCCCTCCACTGCCTCTGATCCAAAAATCCTTTGTGCTATTCCTTGCTCTCAGAACCTTCCTTTGTCCAAATTTCCCACATCAGCCAGAAGAAAATACTGAACTGTCTCGCTACTCTTCACAGGCAGTTCAACTTCTTGAATCATGACTCTGTAAGGTCAGGTTTACATACACTCCATTCTAGCCGAAAATAGTACCTTTCACATACTACTAAAAATTTTGGGCAGTGAGAGCACCAAATACCAGCCCAAACGAAAACAAGCTCCATGCATATTTTTTTGCATGAGGAACAAAAGCAGGGTGAGAAAAGAGAAGTTCGAAAACAAGGTGGAAAGAGCTGTTCTCTACAGCTTCCACAGTGGCCTCTGCTATACTCCAAGAGGTAGCAGGAAGAAGAAAAAGTAGTTTTGAGAAAGTCTGGGTTTTACATTTGTCCTACCTCATTATTAGAAAGTTGAGCAGGCTGAAAATGTACATATTCTTTGTAAAACCATATAACCATAGGAACTCTCTGAAGATCATGCATCTATACTTATTTACCTATTTTTAAGAGTTTTATGCTTTCATTAACAGTCAGATTAACTAAGGGGGGAAGTAGTTTGGTTTTCATGATCTACAATAGATAAATTATGTGAAAACAGTTTATAAATTAAATACCAATCATCAGAACCTCTTACAACTGTTTATTGAACAAGAAAGAGCTCAAAAGCAGAAACAAATCCCAAAGTCCTGTCAGTCCTTGAATCACAGCAAATATACACTTAAAATACTGATACTATTTTTTATGGTGTATTTATCAAAAATGTATGTAGTGGAAGTAAGTTTTGTTTAACTGCAACATTACATATATTTAATACCTTTACTGTCATGAAAGATCATCAGCAGTGTTTTTCAAGACTCTCAGATTAAGACTATTAGACCAAAAAAAGCTATAACTGAAAAACAGTGAAAATTCCTGTCTGCTGCTTTTTGCTCTTGCTTCAGCTTGGCCTGTAAATCAATGCTGCTCTCAGCTTTCCAAGCTGGTTTCACTTTCTGGTTCCTGCATAATTACCAAGGCCCAAAACCAGTGCAGAGCTGCAAAATTCATAATTAAAGTCCTGAATAGAACCTTCTTTTCTAGCTAAGTGAAATCCAAGCTATATCAGTGAAGCCACAATTTCATTTATATTGCCTCTGGCAGATCTCTTTGCAGATGGACTTCCTGGACATCAGCTAAGGCATCTGGATGCAGCCTGCTGCTGGTCCCTCAGCAGAGCTGATATCCTGGCCCTTGATCCCCAACCTCAACTTAACATATTGAAACACTTTACTTGAGTGCATGTCTTCTTACCTTAGGATGGTTTGGATGAAAAGATTGGTCCTTTGTGGACAACCTATCTAGTATCTCAGATTCCATTCTGTACATCAGAATGTACAAGCTCCTTTTCACCCACCTGGCTTCCACAGGTGCCAGCACTTTGTTACTGAATGTAGAAAAGCAGAGACAGAGAAATACCACGCATATTCTCATCTAAGGACACCATTAAAGGTTCAGCAAAACTGTTGAGTCAGATGCCTCAGGTTTTTCTCAATTGACAAGCTGGTTTCCTAGCTCTTGTCACGATACATTGGGTAATTTGAAACTTGCACTGAATTAAAGCATACATGACACTGACTCCCAGGTCCTGCAGGAGCAACAAACCCTGCTCTGGGGCAGAGGAGAGGTTGCAGAAGTGTGCAGGCATTTGAAATTCTGTCCAGTCCAAGCACTGAGATCACATCTTCTCTCTCCCTGGCCCCTGGCTGCTCTTTCAGCTTGTCAATAGCTCCCATTTGACAAGACAGCACTTGAACACATTGTATGGAGCAAAATGATCCATTACACAGCCCTCCCAATAACATTTCTGGGTAGTACATTTGATGGAATGCATTTTATGTCTCAGGGTATCTTGGTTTCCAGTTTAACCACAAATTTTAATGTACCTATGGTACACACAGTTACCAGTATCTCTTCCTCCCCTGACCTGCTGATGAAGTGTGAGATCGTGTTTTCTATATTTAAAAAGATACAACTGTCCCTTTTTGACCATTTCTGCAGTATTATTTGGAATAATTTCAACCTTTTCCTCACTAGAAGACATACACTGCTAGTGCAGAGATTTGTGTTGTCCTTCCCCTAAACTGGGGACAAGCACTGAGTGACTGTCTGTCTTTTTTCCCCAGCTGTCCCCTGACCATAGCACAGCTCAGGGAAACGCCCTCTGTGCAGCACACGTGTTCTGGTAAAACAATACAATTGTGTC
>VZRM01006301.1:5404226-5468408 GCA_013397955.1 Grantiella picta
AGGAGAGGAGAGGAGAGGAGAGGAGAGGAGAGGAGAGGAGCATGAAGCACAAAGTGGTGGTCACTGAGCGCTCTGCATGAGCAAGATGCTGGCAATGATCTCAGCAGAGAAAGCATGGGCACTGGTACAATGCAGTGTGCTCTACTACATCCAGTGCCGTGTAGGTGTCAGGGCTCTGCCCTCAGCTCCACAGGCATTTGTGAAGTCCCAAGGAGTGTTCCACAAGGGCAATGATACATGGGATTCTCAGTGTGTATGTAGATACATATAGGAACATGTACATGACTATGTAAGCCTGTATCAAGTTGCAAAATAGTTGTCATTTGTAGATGGAAGGCTTATCAGGCAAAGAGCATCCTGTACGTGTTTTGTGTTCCATGCTACACAAAAACCTTTGAGCATATGCTTGTTTTAAGCAACTCATACTGCCCAGCTCAGCAAGGGTAATGTTCCAATTTGCAGCTAAAACTAATGTTAATAGCATTTAAAGGGTCACTTCTTGGAAGCTTTAAGCTCTAAGAACCAGAGAAAATACATATCTAGCAAGATACATGGTAACTTAGATTTATAACTTGACCTTGAATTATGGCAAAGTATTTTATAACATTGCAGATTTATGATTTTATTTCCTGAAGACCCTGACTGTAAAAATGAGGTTGGACTTAAAGAACAAAGTTCATTTCTGGTTTTCTTAACAAGAAGGTGTCCTTGAGCAGTAGTAATCTTATAACACAAACCAGACAATCTATCAAGAAATCTGTGTGCTTCCTTAACTGTCTTATAGCTAAAGGCTTTAAAAGCAAGAAGAGGTATGTACATCCTCTCATTCACAGATGCATAGAAACAGTGAACAAAATTCTAGCTTTAATTATTAAGATTTCTTGAGATTATTATATTCTTTTTGTCCATATCCAAATTTTACAAGTGCCTTTTCTCTTTCTGTATTTATAGTCTACAAAATCTTTGCATTATTACATGTTAGAATTTTCAAAATTTTATCAAGTAAAACAGATATTTTTAGCTACAATAAAAATTCAGAGGTAAATCATCTACAGTCTTATGTCCTCAGTCCTGCATGATATGTAAAACAGACCACTTGCCCTGCAATCATTAAAAGTTGCTAGAACGGGATTTCACTACAGAAAACTCAAGTTCAACTGTTATTCACTTGTCAGCTCAAACCAATATGATAGACATGCTTATACTTATTTATTTCTTCTGTTTAGGAGTCAAGACCAAAACCTCCCTATATGTTAATGCATTATTTTCTGTTACAGAGTTTGTCACCTCTCACTCATCTTACTCATAAAAATACAGGGAATGTGAGCACAAAATGAAGAAGCAGAGAAAGCAGCTTCAAAAATTGGAAGTTTACAGTTACTTCCCCTTTCCTGGTTTTCAGGAGTAACTATAAAAAAACTCCGGTTTTATTTTATTCTTTTCTTCAAAGGGTTGCTTGGAATAGAAATCAAATTAGCAGAGGTTCCCTTTCTTATTTAGGGCCACTGACTGACCATAATAAAAATGTGTTGAGGCATTAGATGTATTTATTTGAAATACTTGATATTGAAATTCAAACAGTTCTTCAAGCAGAATTCCTAACAAGAAGGATTTGTGACAGGGAGTCTACAAGATTTACTTTGAAGAAAAAAATAGTGTGTTTAACAGCCCCTTGAACCTTCAAAAGAACACCTCCTTCAAAAGGCCCTACCTCACAGCTATAAGGGATTTTCAGAAGTTAATGTATTTACATAAAGTGGAAAGACTTGCCAACCGTACAAGGCAATTACTGCAAACGGTGGTGTAGTATTGAACAAAATGGTCCCGATTTTCCTTGGGTTTTTTTCAAAGAAATCCATTATTTCTTTCATCTACACTAAAACTATAGGCCAAATCCTGTAGTTCTTACTGAAAAAAGTCATTTTACAGACCTCCTGCTGGTCTTAGGTGCAAAGAATTGAATACTCCAATGAGATGAAGGACAGAAAGAAAAGGAGCTTGAAAGCAGTTCATGTGAAAGAAAAATTGTATTTTAAATGAACCAAATAAACACTAAAGACCTTTTACCATGTATTTGAGCAGCTTTTGTTGATATTTATATGACTATGCTATGTGTCTGTACAGACAACACATATATGCACATGTGTTCTGATGCACCATTCCACACAGAGCTCTCCAGAATAAAAGCCTGTCCCTTCCTTCTTCATTTTAACCATAATGCATTGAAACCAGCACACTCTTTGGTATCATCAGCTAAGACTTCCCTGATACAGGACTCCACCATGTCTTATTGCTGCATGCTTCAAATCAGTTTGGTGAACTTAGTAAAATCTTATTGCAGGAAGAGAGAGGTAGAAGAGCTAAAAGACACATATAAGCATCAGGGTCTAGCTAGGTAGTTCAAAGTGATTGATGTATTTATTTGGGGGGGGGGGTTTTTTATTTTTTAAAAAAATTTTCCCTTCTAGTTTATGCATAGTGACTTTTGTCTTCTGAATCCCACCATCATGTTTCTCCTTATCTCTGGAATCAGCCCTAAGATGTTTCAGAGAGAGGAGGAGAGACTTTAAAATTATTTTTGCAACAGAGTAGGACCGGTAGAGCTTTTCATCAGCATTTTTGCGCAAATGCATGCATGAGCACATGCACACACCAACCACCACACTTCCACTGAAGAGTCTTCCCTGATCCATAACTGCCAGTATTGACTGGAAAAAAAGTCCACACTGCAAAAGTGGGTAGAATGAGCGTCTGGTATTTTTGTATGGGAGCTCTCTAGACTTCATCAGAGGAATCTCTTCCCACTAGAGTAAACCCTATGGTATCACTCAGCCTAACACAATAATATATTTTAATCTGGCAATGCTTGCCAATGTGGAAAGAACACCCTATAAGAAAGATAAGGCTACACTATATCTGAATTCATTTCCATTCGCCTCCTTTAGTAAAAGGGAATCTATATTTAAATAAAAATTCTATTAATTTTTAAAACTATCTTAAATAATTAAAATATATTACTATCAGTTGGTTCCCAATAAACCAATCACTGGCTGAATGCTTGAGACTGCCTAAAATCATCTAGCCTATTTGAAGAGCAAAAAATATAAAAATAATTTTTTCTACACATCATGTCCAGCATACAGAAGCTATGAAAAATGAAGGTTCTGTAGCTGTAAAAACTACATAGCTGACCAAGAAGATTATAGACATGAGCATCTCGTAATTATTCTCAGCATAATTAACAAGATAGCTCTGAAATTCTAGGACTGTAGAGTGACATTGCTTCTTGTGGGCACTTGGATGGTGAATTCTGAATTTTTTTACTTTATAATTTCAAAAGTGAGGCAAAGGCTTCTGCTTATGCCACTCTGGAGTGATCCTAACTGTTTCCCATTCTTATGGGAATCTGAAACACTCGTGCTGTGAAATATTCTTTTTAATGTGAGGGTTTACTCCAAACACAGAGCCTACTGCCACTCACCATCTACTAAAACCCTGAACTTTCAGAGTCTGTGTAATCACTGCAGTAAATGCAATGAAATCTTCAAGCCTGTGCCCAATACAAAAACTTTCCTTTGTTCTAATTTTAAAGTCTGCTGCTGTATGGTTTCTGTGCAGAGGCTGTGATTCAGTAACATGACTGAAAACATTTAACTGAGGTTAAATGTTACATTAAACTGAGGTGATTACAGGAGAAGAAATGCAGCCTCTAAGGCCTCTCCATTTTCCCACATGGATATTAGTGCAAGCTAGAGTACACTAACTCTAGCAGTTGCAGACTAGATGTATGCAGCAGTTTTTCCTCTTTATATGCTTTGAACAAACCTTAGAAATGAAACTTCACCACTTTTTCCCCACTGCTACCTGCAGCTGTCAGACAACCTAAGAGACATCATGGAGTGCAGGAAAGGACTGGGTCATCTCTGGATCCTCTATGTCCTGGGCAGGACAGAGACAGGCTGTGCAATAGCGGCCCTGTCATACCACAGCGCTCATGGCTCTTGACCCTGGGGGGCTGAGGATGCCTCTGCTGCACCACTACTCCGCTGCCTCAGAGGTCTAACAAACTGCTAGTAGATGTGGAACTAAAATATTTTCATTCTCAAGTGCCAGAAGGAGTCGATGTTCTCAAATCATGTTCCTGCAGAGAACTCTGGAGGTTTCCCTTGCAAAATTATTTTTCTAAAACAAACTGATTCTTTGACGAGGTAGTCTGCAAAGCTGCTATGAAGATTCATAAGCCAAATAACAGGATAACACACACCTAACCACAGGCATAAGCACATTTTCACACAAACCTTTGATTTGCTGGTAACAATCTTATCAGATACTGTCTGAGGAAGGGGAAAGTTCCCATAGCCAAGTCATCCCTTTATATATTTAACCTGCAAACTTCAAAACAGTAAAAATTGATACAGAGGAAGTCAAAGTTACTGTAAAGAATCAGGTTTCTGAAGTTCTTACCGTCAGCTCCCCTCCCACCCTTTAATTCACATACCTATTGACATGGGTTTCTATGCTGCAGAGCCTTGTTATTTCTTCAGTATCATCAATGCTTGTAATTATGTTTCAGATACTGCAGAACTGCAAAAACAGAAATGTGAGAGAGTCAGAAGGAAACACAGATATCAAAGATATTACAATGAGAGGATGTAATTTATACAGGAAAATTTCAAGCAAATGATAGTGCTCTACCTGTAATGCTTCAGAGCAGTCCCCAGTGTAATAGCACGCATTCTTGTTGGGTTTTTTTCGGAAGTACATGGGACATAATATGCACATTGTGAAAAATATATCAACCTGTTGCTCATACAGTCAGTTTGCACAGCATCTACAAGGCTTGACACTATAGCACAACAGTTATTTGACACACACAGGTGAGTGCCTGACCCGCACCTCACTGAAGCTCGCAGTGAGAAAGCCTTGTCTTCTCATCACCACATCTATCTCTCTTCTTCCCACGTGGGATTCAGTAAAAACAAAGATGTAGGAGCCAGCAAAAGGGCTGGCAGCACTGCACCTGCAGTTGGGGACAGAATCCTGCCTGGAGGTCAAACTCAGTGTGAGGCTCTGGGCAGCAGCGCTGAGAGGGAGCTGCTGGCACAGGCAAAATGCAGGAACGCCTGCTCGTACTGTCACACCTTATTTCATAAAAGCAGAGCTGGTTTTGTTCAGAAGGCAAGGAGGAATCAAGTGGCCAGAAAGAGGCAGAAAAAGAGTAATTTCTGAGACTCTCAGTACTTTGTATACAGTGTTCACCCCTACCTTGAAAAGAGGAAGAAGATAAACTGCTGTAATGTTGTGAATTCTGGGACACATATCTACAATCATCTCTGCTTTTAAGAGGAGGATCTCAGATGGCTTGCAAGGGAAAGATCCAGTAAGGCACACTGACAGAATAAAAGCTATTATTTCTTAGGCCTTTACTAAAGAATTTCAATGGATTTAATTTAATTTCAAGAGTGTTTTGAGAGCCAAGACTGTGTAGCCTTTATCAAGGGTTACCATACCCATAAGCATGAAGCTTCTTTTTTTAATGTATCTTTTGAGGTTTTTCAAAGCAATGATTTTTTCTTTTGAGAGGTTTCTATTATAGCCTATGCCATGCTCTGTGAGAAAGGTTTAATCCATGCTGCTTCTGCTGTTACCCATAGTGTCAAAAAGAGCAATGCAAATATTCACAATATCCTCAGATAGAAATAGAGAGAATACTTTTGTGCTTTCATAGTAGCCTAATTCCAATTTTTTCTCTATAAAAAGTAATCTTTCCAGGCATTTATTTCAAAGATTAAATAGGCAGCTGCTCAGAATTGCCAAATGGATAATAATGTCTTTATAGTTGATTCCAGCAGCTCCTGTCAGACCACATATTTACTAGAGCAAACTTTTCATATTTACCATTAGCTGCGTGTAAATGAAGTTCCATTTCATATTAAAAATAATTTTTTTTAAGTTATTCACCTTGTTCTTGTTATGACTTCAGAATAGCACAGATAGCAGTGAGGCTCCCCTTTAAATGCTGTGTGATACCAGAAATCCTCAGGCTCTTTTATTCTGTGGCTCTCTGAAGGGCCAGAAAATATTCCCTGGGATAGACAAGGATCTTCCAAAATGGTCTTCTGTATGATCTTTTGTTCCTCTTTGTTCTCCCAGACAAAGTTTGACCCCTAGAACTTCTGTGCCATAACCACAGAAACACAGAGCCAACATCCCCACACAGCTGTGAGGAAGGCACACAAGGATCTCTCCCATGGCAACCCACGCTCCATGGCTCACCATTATAAGCATAATTCTTGTCAGAAATGCACCATTTCACTCCATTACAATTCCAGAACAATGACACCAAGCACCTCTGATTTATCTGTGACCACCACTCCTGTTACTTGCCATCCCACCCCAAGGACAATTGCAAAGAAGCTTGGGCCTAAGGCACCTTCTGCAAAGCACAACCCAAGCCCCTGTGAGCTACCAAGAGAATGGCAAAGAAAAGGAGAAAGAAGTGTTTACACTGCACAAAGGCTTGACAATAAAAATCCTTCCCCCTCTAAAATGAGGAACTGCCTGAGACACAAGACTCACTACTCTCACAGCCACATGACAAGCAAGAGAAACAGAGAACAGAAATACCAGAGACATGATGTAAAGTGGTGAACAGGCTAAAATTAGTTAATGTTCTGATTTCTTTCATGAAGGGAGGATAAGTGTTATTTTTATGTTTCTAATTAAACAAAAAATCCTAGAGGGCACTAGATAGTGGTGGAATAGAGATTTTTAAATCTCAGTGCACACATGTAGTAACATATGTACATGTTAGTGTTTAGGAACACTAATTAAAAGTAGATTTTACTAAGTAAGGAGAAAAACACCCTGTTCACCTTCAGAATTATATCATCATAACATCAGGAAAATTTACAGGGACCAGCTCAGCTAAAGCAACTTCTACTCTAGTCTTAAAAGACAGATGCCCGTATTCATCATTTTTTCCATCCCAGGTTTTCTGTCTTACCTTTCCAAATAAAGCTTTCCTTCTTCCTATTGAAATATTAATATTTTCATTACAAGAGAGGAAATTCTTATTCTTTTTTTTTTTTCACTTTCAGTTTAAACGGGTGACTCTCAGAGCTGGAATGAACTACAATGAAATGATTGAGTAGAAAATTTTAAGATTATGTTGAAAGTCAGAAAACTGATTAAACAACCTCGAGCAATACGCAAAACAGCAGCACTTAAGTGCAATACCGAGGAGCACAGGTTCAGCTCCTCTAGGCAGCAAAGATGAGCTATTTTCTTTGTGATATCTTTGTTGATCTTGTTAAGTCTAATTTGAGACAGACCTGAAATTTTCTGATATACTACACTCGATTTTCTTCAAGTGGATGTTGAGTTGTGACACGGATGTGAGTTGTTAGCCTACACAGCTCAAAATATACGTACATGGCTCCCCACTTCCCCTCCCTGCCTGCCTGCCTGCACAAATACAGTGGTGGGGTTACAAACGTCTTTTGGGAAAGGCAGCAACGTGAAAAACTGTAGAGAGGATGGAATAAGGGAGGAGGCACTGTGGTAGTGCAGAAGACTGGGAAAGGAGATAGCAAATAGCTGCACTGGGAAAAGAAAAAAAAAACTATTTGAAATGGAGCTGTGTGCTGGAGTTGGCTGCAATGGAGTTAATTGCTTCATCACAGCCCACATGTTGCCAGCTTGCAACTAAAATTGTGCTGATAGCACAGCAGTGCTTTAGGCTTGCAGGGTGTCAAGGCTTTCTCTGCTCCTCAGCTCTGTCACCCACAGGCACAGGCTGGGGCTGGCAGGAGGCTGGGCGTGGGCACAGCCAGGACAGCAACCCAGGCTGGCCAAGGGGGGCTTTGTATCGCATACAAAGTGTGTATGTGCCTGAGTGCCAGGCTCAGCAATAGAACTGGGGATTTGGCCTTTCCACAGTACACCCTTTGGAGGCTGACTAGGCACTGGTCTGTTTGTGGGAGGTGAGAAGTGACTTCCTTTGTGTCACTTTGCGTCCCCCTGCACTTTCCCCTCATTATTAGAACTGATTTTATATCTTCACCCACAAGTTTTCTCATGGTTGCCCTTTTGATTCTCTCCCCTATGCCACTGTGGAGAAGTAAGTCATCTGCTGGATGGGGGTTTGCTGACTGGGCTGATCACACCATACACTGAGAGCAGGAAATAACCACAACCATACTGATGGTCACATTATAAATTAACCTGGAAGTTAGAGACACAGAAACTATGGCTCTTTTCTGCTGCTTTTTCTTTTGCGTTTTTTTAAAATTAATATTTACTCTATCTGAATTATCACATGGGTACTGGGAAAAAAAAGGACTTTTTTTATTATGAATTTTTCTTCTGGAAGTTGAAGAGATCTTTAGGAAAAGTAATTAAATGCACAGCTCACACTGGCTTTCTCTGAATATGAAACCCCCTATAGCTGCAAACATAATTACTTCCATTAAGACACAAGCCAAATTTAGGAAAAAATATGAGTTGGTTTAAAGTAGGTGTTCAATATAGGGTCATCAGCCTGCTATGCCAGCTGAAGCTGGGGCTGTGCTGCAGACTTGGCCAGCAGTCAATAAGTTCACCCAGACACTGTGCCAGCAAGCTGCCTCTAGCAGTATTTTAATATTTATTCATCTTTGCATACCTTTTTGTTCCCATATTTTTCAGGCCTATGGGTAAAATTCAGGCTGCTGAGGTCAACTGTGGTGATGTCAGCAGAATGACACTGTCAGTGTCAGAAAATGCTGTAGCAAGAATCTTAGCTTGCAGACATAATTACAACTTCAGTACAAAGTTTACAACTTTTTCTTCTAATGCAAGCAAATGGTTTTTGAATTCAGAGAAAAGGCCAGGATTTTCAGAATTGTGTGATGGTTTTCACTGCATACTTTCTAATTTGTGCACAAAGACTTTTTGCAATTAATGCTGACAGGAGCCCACCACTCCTCAGCATGACAGATCTTACTGCATTAGAAGGTGCTCCATTTTCATCAGAGGAACAGTCCCCACTGTGCTGCAGGAAGCCATGCAGGTGTGCACCCTGCTTTTCCTTACTTTGGCCTTTCTAGAGCAACATAACAAAAGGCACACAGACCCACAAAAACACCCGAGCCAGCTGCCCTGCCTGCCACACTGCTGATCTTAAGGCTTTATCATTGAATCAATGTCACTGCTTTGAAGCTGCAGCCTGAACAGAGTGTGCTACTTAGCAGTCATAGCAGCTCATTTGGAAAGAATTCGGTTTGTAATTTTAAAAAAGTGATTTTAAAAAGTGTTTGCCTTGGGAAATACAGCCACTGAGACAATGCATGGGAAACCTTCAAGTCAAACACGTTTCAGTGGAAACTCTGCTTGCTGCCCTCCTACATACAGGAGAGTCTGTTCACACTTAAACCACAATAAAAGGATGCCATGGCACTACCTTTACTGCTCAGTCGTAGGTGGATTGAGAAGGTGGTAAACTCATGCTAGGTAAGGCTCAATCTGAGTTACAACACGCAGATTTTTTTCCAAATAAAATAATCTTAACTACCTGGGGTGAATTTAGCTACTGGCCCTGGCCTTCCCACTGCAGAGATGAAACAGCAGCTGTACAGCCTCCATCTAAACTCAAAATACCTGATTTAGAGTGTTTCTGCTGTTCAAGCTGTGGGTGAGCAGGGAGAACTCTGCAGGGTCTGTCATCCCTTGTAAAACTCTTCAAGAGCTCTTCTTCAGCTTTGCTTTGAGGGAGTAAGAATGCCAGAACTGAGCCCGTTTTTCCCTTTCTATCAGTGAGGATAATCAGAAAAGACTTGGGAAATTCTGGAGACCAAGATAGATAGACAAAATGCTGAGAAGAAAAAGGAGACTTTAAAAAAACAAAACCAAAACCCCTTTTCTCTGCCCCTTCTCACTTTGGTAACACCTCTCCTGCCCCCATCACCAGTCACCACATCCACTTCTCTCTTGTAACTAAATGACTCTGGAGCTGACTTGGAAAGAAATCCAGCAACTGCGGCACAGAGAAGTTTCTTACTATTTTGTGTGATGAAGTAGGAGCCTGCTTGGCCAGTCAGTGGCTTAACCTGCTTTATTTTAATGAATTATCCATGAGGTGGGATACACAGAGGTGCCATGTCAGCATAGTCTGAGGTCATCACCAACATCATCAGACAAGCTTTGAAATTAGTTCTAAGTGGCAGCACTTCATGTGGAGCCTAACAAAATGAGTATAAGCACCAGCCAAAATAAATTATCATCTTCTCCCCTGCAAATGTGCACTAGTACCTGCCTGATGCCATGAGGAGGGCCAGCACAGCATGCCACCACACTGTATGTGAACCAGCCACAAGGAAAATTATAAACTGAGATTTCTCATTTAAATCAGAAAAATATTGAAATGCATGAACTGTGACATATGCAGTTCAAATGATCTGCTTAAGAAATATATTAATTTTTTTACAATGGAAGAGCTTCATAATCTCTTGAAGACTGGATCTTTTTCCCATAAAAATTCATCATATAGAACTATTTTTTGTGAAATATTAATTAACAGATTGAAAATGTCAAAATTCGGATCATTAATGAGGCCTACATAGCATAATTATAGCATTGAGAACTGCTCTGAAAATTCAAAGGGTCTGCCCCATGATGCTTTCAGTCAAGTCCAGAAACTGAAACAGTTTAATTTGCCAGTAGTTTTGTAACATTTCTCACAGCAATGAGATTTGCTTGACAAGACCCTTTGCCTGGAATATACTTTTGATGTCTGAGACGAGCCTGACATTTCCACTTCCTATTTAATTTTTAAGTGACTTCTGCTTTAAAGTTCTGAGCCCAAGTTTCCTGCCCCAAGTAAACCAGATCTCTTCATTTTCTACTTTCATTTTCCACTTCTGCTTTTCTTTGCCAGTAATATTACTTGTAGCTGAGTCCCAGGGGCAAATGGATTCCTAACCCTACAGTTTCCACATTTTCTGTAGAACTGATCATCACTTCTTCTTCTATGTTTGAATAGAATATACTTCGAGGCCAGGCATTAAAATCTTCTAAGAAAAATGCCATGTCCACTCTCCTGCAGGTAGAGTGAACCCCTGGTTCCAGTGGTGGAGACGAACAAGCATCTCACAGAGGTTCTGGATGAAGAAATAAATTCAGTGATTAATGTGAGAAGGACAGAGCTTGAGTGAAATTTGACTTTGCAATATCACAGAACAGAAAACAAAACAACTTCCTTTTCCAAGTCTCAGTGCTACTGTCGTGCAGAGCACAGCTGAAGACAGCAATAGGACACTAGGCTTCTCCTTCCATTTTCTCCCAAACCTACGACTATTTGGGAGGGGAAAAAAATTGCTTCATAACAATAGTACACATTTCTTCATCAGGACCAGGTAACAGTCTAGCAGCAAGGAAATTGTGTGACACAGCTGCCCTGGGAAGCCCCAGAAAAGTAAGGGCCCTACAACAAGGACATTAATAGAGAGCACCAAATAATTTTTATATAAATATATTTTATAGTATACACAGAAATCGTATCTACATGTATAAATATATAGCTATGTATGTAAAATTGCAGCACGAAAGAAACATTTGTATCTGAAGGTGATCTCCAGGCTCAGCAGAGCTCTGTCAAGAACTATTAATAAATATGCTTTACTCATGCTATGAGGGTTTGGTTTTTTTTTTAACAAAAATAAATTATTTTAATTATGCAACTTGGCATGTTCCTCTCCTATGCAATGGCCGAAGCACTTGTAACAAATGGGATTTGTTGGGTTTTTTAATGAGGATTCAGAATATGAACATGCTGCTTATTCACACAATAGCTCACAAACCACCCTTTCCTTCTGCAGGGAATGGGATGTGCATTTACAGCCATTCTCAGGCATTCATTTGACTGTTGTGTGCATTATGACTTGCAAGTAAAACCTCAGCCACCATTCAGACCTTCCAAGAGTCTGGATCTCAGAGCTAATCCCATAGTTTCCCATTCCATCTCATCTCCGCTCACCTCCATCGTGGCACATTACAAGGCAGATCATACCTCAATCACCACATTTTTTAAACTTTAGTCTCCAATGAATTAATTCCTACTGAATATTTTTTTTAAATGAAAACGCTAATGAATAATGTTAAGAAGTAACATTAAACAGAAGCCTACAAGTAGTTCTTGGTGCTCAACCAAAATGAATTGGTGACTGAGCCTGATTCTTCACTTTGAGGGGAAGTTTTATTAAAAGAAATTGTCAAGAAAATATTCTTTTCCCCCCAGTTCCTCTGAAAACATTAACTTTATTCTGCTTCAGAAATAAGAGTTAAAAAAAGAAAAAAATTCCCCATTAAAATACAAGCCATTTGAGGTGCTCCTTTTTTCCCCAATGTGTTAATCATACACTTCAAGTTCCCTGTGACCCTGAAGAGAGGAGAACATTCCTTTCAGCCTCGCTGCTGTGTTTTTCCAACTGCACTCCCAGGCCTGCGTGCCCAGCAGCAATCCAGGCACAGCCGGCTGGGTCGGTGCAATCTGGAAGCTTGTTGCAATAACACACAGAACAAAAAACACAAGGAAGAGCCTGGCAGCTGTATAAAACCCCCTCTGAGCTCCAGTCTCCACAGAAGTTCACCAGCCACAGCAATCAGCATGACCAGCCAGTCTCAGGGAATCCAGCAGCTTTTGCAGGCAGAAAAACGTGCCAAGGACAAACTGGAGGAAGCCAAAAAAAGTAAGTAGCTGGCCTGGTTTTACTGTACTTCTCAAGTGCGAGCTCTTCAGATTTACGGTAGCTAACAGCAAAAGGTTATTTCGTCTGTATACATGCACTAGTGCTGTGCCTTGACTGCAGCCAGGCATTTATCCAAACCTGAACATTCAGAGTTTGCTTTAAATTCCATGTGCTTGTGTGTGTATGTACACATGCCTTATTATGTAAAAAAAATTTTTTTGTTATATTCGTCCTCTCAGCTGGATTTGTTCTTGCTTTATCTCAATGCCATTAATGTCACTACCGCCTTCTTTAGCTCTTTAAACTAGAATCCTACATGCCTCTGGCTGCCAGCTCTGGAGGACCAGACTCCAAATTATTTGTTTTTCTTTATAGGTCTTGCTAAAATTTTCAGTTTTCCTCTTTACTTGCAAAATCCAGTAACTTGTCTCATAATTTCAGTTGGGCTTCAAAGAATTATACAAAAACTACAGGGAGACTTCAGCACCCTGATACTAATCAAAGTCACAGTAAAATCCCAAGCACTCTCAGTACTGTAATAGATCATTCATAGAAGTTTTATTACATGGTACAAGTAATTATTCTCCTGAGTGCAGGTACCAACCATGTGACTCACCAAACTGCACTAGCACTGAAACATTAACACTGTTTTCTGGAGTGATCTTGCTTTAGAAACCAGCAGCAGCAAACAATGCTGTGCTGCAGAAGGCAAAGAAAATGCATGACAATGATGTCATGTGGAGAAAAAGTATGATTAAAGGAATATATTTTGTCTTCCAGGGAGGAATGGAAGCTGAACAGAATAATTTGGGTAGCTTCCATATCCCTTCTACACATGAATCAGCATTGCTGTGTGTTCATTAATATTTAGTGTGATGTCAATTTGTACAGCAGCACACAAAAATAAGTAGAAAGGCAAGTCCCCTCCCTAAGCACCCAGCCGCTGCCTGTGCCTTGCAGATGCAATAGAGATTAAAACAAATCCTTCCACCTTCATAAAACAGAACTCTCTCAGGCAGAAACCTGAAAGCAAGGGATAGTTAAGTAGTGTTTTGACCTCTTATATGGCCAAACTAGGTGCTCTGGGAGAGATGTTTTTCCCTCCTCATGAAGGGCAGAGCAAACACACTGCTCCCCAAAGCAAGAGAGCACAGGACCTGGAAAGGCACAGCCTCAGTGGAGGGAGAGGGAGTTTGGCCTGAGCACAGACTGCAGAATCAGGCCTTTAACTATGACAGCTTGAAGCTGATTACCCTTTACTTTTGGGTTTGGGATTTCTTTTTTTTTTTGCTTTTATTTCTTTTGTGTTTGTTTTTATAATCAGAAGAGTCAGCTTAGCTTTTTCTAAAACAGAAAGTTTAAAAAATAAGCTTTGTATGTTAAGGAACTCCAAAAGTTAAAAGAATCATTAAAACATAAAAGCAATGACCAAAGATTAATGTCTTGCAGAATCCAGACACAGTTACAGTTGTATTTACCCTACTCTGCAAAAGACACGCTCCCTTGTTATCACCTCAGCTTCACTCGGAGTGCTCGGTGATAAGCACAAGGTTTCTTTCAGATAAAGTATCTTCCAGACATCTCTGAGTAAGAAACTTGAATTAAATCACATGAAACTTGAATTAAATCACCACTGTTTACCTCAACACTAATACACTGGAAGGAGTTATTAACCAGCTACAGAAAAACAGCTAAGAATTTTCCTATCAGTAAAATTACTTAGAGTGAAAATAAATCATCACTCTGGCTTTCTTTTCTATTACTTTTACAGCCCAAATTTTCTTGCACTTATAAAAAATAATAAGGGAAATGAAAACTTCAATACCCAAATTTAAACACAGGGAAACAGCCTAATGACTGCGAAAGAGAAACAGGCTGCCCAGAGAGGCTGAGGAATCTCCATTCTCAGAGACGTTCAAAACCCACTGCATATGGCTCCAGTCAAGCTCCCCTTGCTCCCATCAGGAAGTGCATCCTATAGACTAGACTCCTTACAGCCTCAGCAGTTCAGTGTGATCCCATGAAAAACATCAAGAATTTCCAAAATAATTTTATTCCTAGGTATAGCAGATGAAGGGCAGACAGCTTAAATAAATCCATCCTGGATTTTGTGCTAAACCAAGCATTACAGGTAATCTACAAGAATAATTATACCTAGACAACCATTACATTCAACATTTCAAGTTGTTTGCAGTGCAGGTACAAAATAAAATTAATCATTTCCATGTTGTCCCTAATTTCAGTATTTTTCACAACAACGTGAAAAACACCACCTTAGATAACTAACTCTCGCAGCATAACCTAAATACTGTGGGAAAAGGACACAGGGGATTCTTCTAGAGGCAAATCTGGCTATGCCAAGTTGGAATTATTTCAACAGTCTCTTCCCCACATTGATTCCGCAGTTAGATCAAAATAAAGGATTTCAAAGTTTGTCTCTGAGCATAAAAGCTAAGCTAAAAGGAAATACATGAAATGCAACAGATCTGTGCAGTGCTATTGGTTGGCCCATGCACACACAGCTGGCTGAAACAAGGAAGGAGGTGCTGCTTCGCTCCAGAATGGCCAGCTCAGATCCACCTGGTACCAGCTGGGATCAGCAGCTGCTGCTCAGGACCTGCACTCAGCAGCTCTGGGCTGCCAGGGCAAAACCAATGAACACTTCCAGCTGTGCCACGGCAGCCCCAGCCCTGTGACCACCTTTGTCACCTCAGGCATTGCACAACACTTGAGTCTAGCTACTGTGCTAACGCTGGAACATCAGCTGGCAGGTTGCTCATGAGACACACCAGGAAAAGGCCTTTGCAAGGAAATGTGACTAACAGAACTACCCTTATGCAAACCCTTCAGTGTTTACTGTTGATACTTACAGAACCAATCAAAATGTAGTGTGAACACACATAATATTGTGTATAAACAGATAATGGGCCTAGGTTTTGCTGACATATGTGCATTTGTTGGGAATGCAAAAGCCACTTTGAATAACTGAAAAAAATAGCACATAAAATTATATTGATACACAAAAAACAAAGCAAAAATATAGTGGTAAAGCTCCTCTGTACATGCTTTTTCTTGGTTCTTGCTCAATACTCTTTATCCTGGCAGGCAATATCATTACTGTATCATTAGCTCATATCATTTATACCTCAAAATTATTAGTAGTTTAATTATGTAGTTAATAAATGCACATGTGCAAGGCTGAACTATTAAATTGATTAAACACACACCAAACCAGTCTACAATCCTTTGGCCTTTTGAACATGGTGCTGCTTTATCTATTATTTTTATTTCAAGCATAATTTGGATCCCAGAAATAACTGGGCACTGTCAGAGACAAGACATGAATTCTGAAAATCCTTTTGGGTAAAACAAGGGAAACAAATGCGTCGTGAACACTGGGCTTAGCAAAACTTGTTTTTCTATAGATTTTATGTCTTCACTTGAATTTCTCATCCCTAATAAAAAGAAAACTCAGATGAAAGATTATAGGAAATCAGATTAAAACCAAATGTTAATCAAAATAAGATATTGTAAATAGAATTATATCCATGGCGCTATCTTGGATAATATCCAAGACATATTTTATCTACTGAAAAAGCTATACATAATGCTCAGCTGCCTCTATTCTATTTTATTAGAAGTACAAAATAGTTTTCTCAGAATGCACATCCCCAAACCTTATTTTCCAGACAATTTAGCAAAGACAACGGAAATGGTTCTATTTTAAGAAAATTATATTAATTTTTGGCAACTTCTTCAAATGATTTGATTTCTATGCAGAAGTCTTCTTCAGCTAGAAGTCTAGATGATGTGTTTGAAAAGCATTGCAGTTTTTGGAAAGTAAGATAACTTAGTTTTTGAACAAATTAGAATGCAACATTTTTGCCTTGCAAGATCTAAAAAACTCCAACAACCTAAAAGACACCAGTTCTTTTGGATCTAACCAGAGCAAGGTGTTTCACTAACAACACAGAAATACCTAGAACGAATACAGCCTTTCTCCATGTTAATAACTGTCCCATGTTAGGCAAGAAAATCCCATACAGGGCTGACTGGTCACAGTGTGTTTTTCAAGGTTTGGCCAATTTAACACGACACCTAAAAATTTATAGGCTGTGGACAAGGAAACCAAGCATAGCACAGCTGCTTTGCTGCTCCCTATCTTCAAGGACAGAAGGAGGGACAGAGGGCCAGCAGCAAACCTGGCCCCTGCAACATGACCTTTGCAGCAAAAATCTCTTCAGATCTGGGGCTTTCTGTACCTCACCTCAATGATCCTAGAGGAAATTTCACAAGGACAGGCTAGTTTGCCCGTCCTCCTGTATTTCTTGCCCTCTTTTTGCATGATTTTGGCTGAATTTCAGTGCCCTGCCACCGTTCAGTGTGTAAGGGCTGATTTCAGCTTGGCTGTGCTCCGCAGAGAACTCAACCCAGCAGATCAGTAAGGCTTTGAAAAGGCAGTCCCGTATTGCACAACTATGGTAGCAGACAAGTGGTTAACAACAGACTGATTAATTAATTTTGGTTTGTCTCTAGTGGAACAGCAGGTTAAGCTCTAGTTTCTGCTTAACTTAATCAGGTGCAGCATATGCACCATCGCATATGTTGGCAGTTGCCGATTCTGTCCACAACGTTGTTGAACTAGCAGTAATTTACTCGCAGCTTTTCCACTTAATTAAATAGGAAGCAGCAGGTTCCTGCTGTGCCAATCCTAAAGGCATCATGGAAAAATGGAATGGCTGCCACCCTACAGTGACACCCTATATATTGTGCTTACTCCAGTGCACTGCCAGGAGCTGACACGTATGTACATACATACTTTTTGGTTCACTAGCTGCATTGTCAGAGGCAAGTGAATTGTTGTTTTACAGTTAATCTCTTTCCATTTCGTGCATTTTAAATGGATATATTTATCTATCTGGTGGCCAAATATGCAACATATTTACTACAGATGGCCCCCCAGATGGAATTTGAAATTAAAATCCCACTGATCTTGAAATAATTTAATTTGCTATAGAGATCCAGTTCTTCAGCTGGTGAAATTGGCAAAGCTTCATTGTAGTCTCTCTCCCCGACTGCCAGCTCCAGAGAATCACCCCCCAGCTTCACTCCTACAGAGTGGAAACTCTACAAAAGGCTGATCAAGCTCCAAATTTGGAGAGGAGAATAAGGGAAGCTTCAAAATACGGACCTAAACCTGCTTCCAAATTTTGTTGTCCAGACTGATGTCAGCTCTTACACAAATCTGTCAGTTCACTCATCCTGGCCCCAAAGTTTCATGCAATGAATGGCAGAAGCTGGGAGAAATCGGCCTTTATCAAACAAACTCTGGAAAGTACCCACTAGGTTTTAAATAGCCTCTCTTCCCTTTATACACAAGCACAGTGGTCAATGGCAGAAGGACTCTGAGAAATGTAAATTACTATGTAAGAGAATGCTGCACTGATGGACTGGGAGTCAATAAAGCTACCTAGTTCCTCAATAGGCTGCTCCTTCTTGTATACAGTGCTATCCCCAAGGTTCCACAATAAGCACACCCACAAAAGCAATCAAGCCAGGAATCAAGACTTTCAAGGTAATTCACATTTCATGCATCTCTTTGCTTCTACTCACCCATCTGCAGATAATCTCTCTGGAAGGAGCCATCAACTGGGGAAGTAATTTCCTGCTGAATCAGGTATTTTACCCAGGCTTTTGCTGATCTCAGCTATATTAAAACACTCTTCCTCCCAAGCTTCTGCCTCCTCATTGTGCCATGCTCAGTGGAAGACAGCTGCTATATGACACACCTGGTAAGGGATCAGACACCCAACTCGGATGTAACCAATCCAGTGTATCAGCTTGGAGAAAACAAATCAGAAAAATTTATGCTCGTCTTCCTAGCCTAGGCAGAGAATGTTCTGTAGAATTTCAGGAAAGGAGGAAAGGAACCTTTCATCTTCTGTGCTTGAATTGAACGCCTTAAAAAAAAAAAGGGGGGGGGGTGGTTCTTATTGCTCAGTGATGTTATATAGGTTGTTACAGTAAGTAAATAAATCAAAGTGCCACACAAGCTCAAGATCTTTCAGTTGCCTAGGCTGCCACTCTCTCATTCTTGTAATATCCTAATGCAAGCAACTAAGCAGTTTTTCAGCCACTGAAGATACTTATCCTGTTAAGAAAAGGGAGCAACCTTATTCTCCCCACTTTTAAAATTCTAGGTGTACAGCAGAAAGAGACCACAAAAATCAGCATCAGCCTGGATGTCTCAAGCATAACATATCAATATTACATGCAAGAAGTTTACAGTTAGAAAATTACTTTTTCCTCCCAAAGTAGTGTAGCAGAATCCTGAAGAGATCCATACAACTTCACTGACTTTATAAAAAGACAGAGAAGCCCACAGGGGTTTCATGGCATGCTCACCAGCTCCTTCATGTAAAACCTTAAACATCGCATTCCCATCAAACCATTTATTCTTTACATGACAACCCTACTGGATCCAGGGAGTACCTCATGCCCAGTCCTGCAATGATTTACATGCTCTTGATTTGACAAGTCCATAGCATTTTACCTAAAACAAAGTAACTATTCACAGCAAACAAAACTAAGTATGTAAACAAGCCTGGTGAGGAGAAAGGCTGTAGTTTCCACTACACCCTAAAATGTCACCTTACAGATCACCTTCTTATTTAAAACGAAAAGCAAAAAAAAAAAAAAAATTAATAACTGTCATATTTTATGTGTGCTGGTAGACAATACCATTGATTTCCTCCTTCTCTTAATCACTCACCACTGTGTTTAACATGCTAGTGGAAAGGGATGGGGGAAGAAAAGGACAAAGCCTGAAAGTTGCAACTCAGTTTGGTAGTGGTTAAGACATATCTTGCAGCATTTTGGAAATCTGCCAGCTCTATGCAGAATCCAGTTGGTGTGGGATGAAGGGATTCTGGCAACCAATCAATACAGCAAATCTTACAGAATAACGTCTTTTCCCATCTGCGACAACTAAAATCTGTTATCTGGCTGCTACTATTGCTGATGAAGAAAAGATAGGTATTTATTTAAACACCAAGCTGTGATTAGAAAAAAATGCACTTGTGTTACAAGAAGATGTGTAGTTGCAAAAAGACTTCTGTTGTCAGCAAACCAAGAAGGTCTTCAGTTGATGTGTGCTTCTCACAGGAAGCTGGTCCCAGAAGACGGGTAACTTGCACGACTGGCTATCAGCCAAAAAGTACTCTAGGTAAATCACATAATCTCTTCTGACCATTCTTGTGCAAATAAATCTGATGGACAAGGCTTTCAGCAAAGTCTGTTCTACTATGGCAGCTGAAATATCTCTGACTTAGAGAGATTCATCTTTGGGGATACAGTGATGGTATGAAATAAAGCCCTCTTTCTTCCCCCTCTAGGAAAGGGTAAAAGGCTGAAGCAGGCCAAGGAAGAAGCCACAGCTGAGATAGACCACTACAGACTACAGAGGGAGAAGGAATTTAGAACCAAGGAAACAAATGTAAGTCAGAAACCTGCATGTGTTCTTTTGTTGTACCAATCTGCTCAACGGCAAACCAAATTGCTTCCAACAGTATTACATGGAGACTCCTGCAAACTAGTGTGGTCATACTGATTAAACACAGAGGTGCCATCTATTGTGTGTATATGCTTCATTTTGACTTTTTCACAGGCTTTGAATGCATTTGTAGAAGAAATTGTGGACTTTCACCACTAAAATTGTCCAGATTCCATATTTGGTTCGTGCTACTGCTTTGAAGACATATGTCCCTTAAGGAAAACTACTTTTGGGTCCTCTTTCTGTAACTACAGGCAGACCTAGTTCCTGGCCTGAAACTGGAGGATTCGGTAAAGTGGATGTGTCAGTAAAAGCAAAAGTTTAAAATGTTTCTTTCCATTTCTGTTCCACTTCAGCTGTCTCTTTTGATTACATAAAAGGCTGCATCCTTTATCAACTGAAATCACCAAAACTTTAGAATTTTTCACTTTGTTTCTATAGTAAAAGTCATCTGATGGGTATTTTCATACCTGAATAAAGCCATTTTATACATTTATGGCATCTCGCATTTTTCACTAGTATTTCCAGGAAAGTTCACAAATCATTCTCCTTTTACATGGTGATCTTCCTCTTACATTTTTGGTCTTGTTTTTTCCCCCAGCTAGTATAATGCAAAGGCAAGAAAACTACTTGTGCAAAAATAGCTGTTAAAAAAAAAAAAAAAAGAAAAGAAAGAAAGAAAAAGCCCAAGAAGTCAAATAAAACCTGTTTTACAAAAATGTCATTTCAATCACAACCCTTAGGAACATCTATACAAATAAAGTCTCTATCATACCCTGCTAGTCTCCAGACACTCAGGCAGTTACACCAGGTAGAACTTTCTCAAACGTACAATTTCACATGTTTATTGACCCTGAAATGAAGTAAAAACACCTCTAAAATTTGTTCACCTTTTCAGTCAAGCCAGACTTCTTGTTCTAGGTCTTGATAGCAGAAGAGTAAAGATGTTGCTTTGTTGTGAATTCAATTTTTTCATTACAAACAAAATTAAAGCTGCAGGGAAAGGCCACTATTTGTCGACTGAACATTTCACATAGGCAGGACAGAGCACATATTGCTCCTCAAATGACAGCATTTTGTACAAGATCATTGCAGTCCTCTTCCACGTTCCCTGACCCCATTATGTCGAACATTTATCTACCCAGACAAAAGCCATCATTATTAACCTGTGTCTGGAAGGCAGTCAGGAGCCCCAGCAAAGCCAGTGCAGAGGGACATCTGATGCCCAGTTCAGTTTACTTTCTCAGGTATCTGGACACAACTATTTTTAATTCTTTGTCACAGTCTCATTTAATGCCATTCTTCCTTTCACTTTGTGTTGCTTGTATCCAAACTAGAGAAAATTTTCTTCTATGATGAGATGTTTCACATCCATCCAGAATTAACAAGAGCAACAGAAAAATAATGATTGAGGTTAGAATGACAATAAGCAAAATCTTTTTTCAAAACATGCAAAATTTTTAGCCTGGATCTCAAACCAATTTTGCTAAAGTTCATGGGGTTTTTCACTTAGGGTCTGACGTCACCTAACTCTGGACATGTACAGCCTAGTTCTGCATTTTGTGGCTTCTGAACCAATGTAATAGTTTAGCAGCTTGGAAACGACACTTGCACAAAACCTATATGAGCAAAATAAGAAACAGACTTTTAAGGTCAGCAGAAATCATAAAATAAGCAGAGCATTGCCTGCATTTTGCAAGAAAAAGGTCTTCAAATTCAGAAGCAGAAAAAAAAGAGGTAAAAACACGTAGAAGAGTAAAAATTTACTGTTTCAATTTACAATATTAGCATGAGCTGAGAGAGCAGGTCTGCAGAGGCTCTTCTTTAAATTGTAATACTTTTCTTGAGGCTTTTCAAAAGTATTTATAGCTGGATAACATGCAACCATCTGGGATCCCTAGAAAGTTATTTTCCCCAGTGGAAAAAATCACTATCATAAATCTGGTCTAAGCTGTACAACCTTTCCCACACATGACCCTTGCAACTTGCCTAAAAGCTAAAATAAAATGTCAGCTTAAAATAGTTCCTATAGAAAACTATAATCTTTTCCCAATACTTTTTATTATGTCTACAACCTACATTTCTTCCAAATTGAAAAACGTTTTACATACGGATTATGAACCAATGTCTTACTATGTTGCCAGGTACTGACAAATGGAACAGGGGAGGTGGATTATGCAAAAGATGCTTTTCCTTTTTATAAGGACTAAGTTGGGCAGAAACCACATGGAAAATAGGGTAAATGACCCCTCCCTTGTTTCTGGTCATGCTCTAGGTACCCCACTGAGATATCACAGGTTAGCTCCACCTGCTGGTCCACCCCAGAGAACTGTGGCAGGAACAAGAACAATATCTAACTTACTCCTTTCTTACTCTGCCAGCATGCAGAAATGTCTTCTTCTCTCCACATGGAATTCTGTAGCTGGAAACCAGTTTCTCTGCCAGTATAGGAAGGACTTTTCCATAAGGGAAGAATTCAAAGGATGTTGGGGCAGTGGGGGAGGAGGGAGCAAAGTCACAGATTTGGAACGTGTGCATCTGTTTATAACATAACCTTGCTAAAATGTTCAGTGAGTCTAGAGTCAATTAAATTCTAAGCGAATGTCCTGATATTAACTGTGCCAGAAGCTGTCTGGTATTTCGCCAGATAAGAAAATGTAACATTAAAAGACCTTGTCTGTGGCCTGTTGAGGGTTATACATCACTAACTGCTGAAGACATTTCAAGTACTCTGAAACTGTAATTATGCATTTTCAGGAAGGTTTTTCCATGTTTGGTCCTTAGCTGCACTCACAGGCATTCTCAGTGAGGCCAAATGAAGCACACAGCGTTAGAACTTAGTTGACTAGTCATTAAAATAGAAAACAAATTAAAACGAGCCATATAAAAGACAAAACATACACAACGTTGTTCCCACTGCGAGCTGGGAAACTTTCATTACATGGGGAGATTCCCATTGCTAATGAGCATATTAAAGAGTTGCCTTTAACCCTGTTTTTATGCATACAGTTCCACCCAGATCATACCCTTACTGTTTGGAAGCAATGTGATGTGTTTGTGCTACATGATGAAGAAAAGTACAATAATTATGGTCATATATAATCTCTTATTTTGCTCAGAGGTCTCCTCCCTTTCAGGTAATGGGCTCCCAAGGTAACCTCTCTGCCAAAATAGAAGAGCAAACAACAGAAGCCATCCGAAATCTCACAAGCAGCTACCACAGGAACATGGAGACCATGATGAAAAAGCTCTTGAGCACAATATTTGACATCAGCCCCGAAGTTCACCCAAACTTCAGACCTGCAGTTTAAGATTCATTGATGTGCTGTATTTGTAAAAAGTAGCCTTCTTTCTTGATAAGCATAAATACTTCCTCATCCATTGTTTCTGTACGTGTGAGAAAAAAAGAGCACTAAAGCCAAAAGCACACAGTTCCACACAGGATTTTGATGTGACAGGGATTATACAGGGTTTCACAAGCATTTGTTGGAATATTGTTTCCTGTAGCTAAGCCCCTGTCATTTAGACAGGGGCAAGTCAACAACAGCAGAATAAATGATTATTTGACTCCAGCAGGTTTTCAGTGGGAGTCTTTGTTGCTTTTGTCTTATAAAATGTTCTGTACTCGGATGTTAGGTTGCATTAAATCTGTTTATCCCAATCTTTACCATACTCTAGGCCATATGAAATAGAATATTGCAAAACTTAAAATAGAACATTTCTGTTTTCCTTGTGACACATGGAATGGTCAGGCTATGGACCATACAGGAACCCTGTAGATTTTGGTCAAAAAGAATAGGTCAAAATATTTTCAACTTTTCTATGCCAATTTAAAGCAAAATATGGATGACTTGTACAAAATTATGCTTAAAAGCCATACTCAAAGTATTGTCCTCATATGTAACTACACCACAAACTTTATATAGCTTTAAGTCTGAAAAATGAGAACAGGCATAATAATTGACAAAATTGCTGTGGTTCAAGGGGCAGGCTGGTACATCTGTTATTTTCTACACAGTTACCCTGAAAGCTCAGGAAACTACAGGCTCAAACACTACACCAGTTATGCTAAATGGTGTCTGAATATACAGGTTGTTCACCAGAAATCACATCAGCTACAGCTCATTTCTGTTACCCTAAGTGACCTTGGGTAATACTTCCCTCTGCAATAGCACAGATTTCCCTTGGAATAAATTCTACTGAAGTTAGGAAAATACAGAATGATCTGTGCTCTCAAGGTGAAGCCCATTCATTCTGATGGGAAGCTGATGGGAGGCACTGATGAAGTGGGGATCTGACACCCACCTGCACCCTGAGCTCCTTTAATGCCTTGTCTCCACTAGAAAACTACACCAAATTAGAAAAGAAGCTTGAGAAATTTCAGTGAGTAGCAAACAATAGCCGTGATTTTCAATCCACATAGGCACAGACAAATCATTTCAATTTCACAGCACTAGTCATAGGCAATCTCCTGTTCCAGCAAGGTTTACACAGTTGACATTCTGTCATGTGTAAAATGACCATAAAGCTGTAGTCAACCTAATGTCAGCAAACATGACTCCTCAAGGCTGTGCCTGGATACTACATAATCTCTAAATCCTGATTGTTACAGCTTCCTGAGCTTGATTATACTCTCTGGGGACCCAAGGATGCTAAGGAATGGGAAAGAAACTAGAAATCCTATTGACACCAGCTGAAAGGCCCATTTATTTAGGAGAGCTTTGAATCAAGCTGTGATAAGCTTTGATTTACTGAGGGGCTGAAGGAACTCCAGTCCCAGCCTATGTGCAGAACCCAATACAGGCACCCTCCTGCACAGCCTGGGGGAGTCAGGACTGCCTCATTGCCCTGGGGCACATGCCTTCAGTTTGGGTCACAGCTGCAGTCCCAGTGCAGTGTCCAGCTGGGAAACACACATTCTCTGTGAACTTAAACAGTCACCAAGGTGGACACGAACACTTCACAGGGTCTCAATGCAGTGCGCAGAACTACTCTGCTTTCCCTCTGGGCTACCTCAGCACTCTTTCCTCAAGCTATCACTTCTAAAAATACAGAAATGTTGCAGGTTCAGCTGCAGAACTAAAGCAGTGGGGCTTCCATTGCCAGCTGCATGGGATAAAACACATACACACCCCTCTATGGTGAGAGCAGAATTGCCACAGCCTGGTGGGTAGCAAAATCAAGCAGAAGCTTTTCAGCAGGCAGCAACCCAAGTTACATGAAATAAAGGTTGGTCTTCCTTGTTACCCTGCTCTTCTTTCTGACAATCCCTTTTCCCCTCATTCTTGCCAAAAGCTGTCTTCTTTCACCAGCTGCTGCTCTTGCAAAACTTTTAAGGCTGTCTGTACCCTTCTGATCCTAGCAGCCACACATACCTCTCTTATTTAAATATCTTCTGCCCTGCAGTCACAGCCGTGACCTGTCTGTGTCCTAGTTATCACCCGCATACCTGAGATACACACTGAGTCTTAGGTACTCAAACTTTTTTGAACATGATTATGTTCTTGAACTCTGGCCAGCCCGTGGCAACCACTCATGAAAAAGGAATGAATTCGATATGATGAGGTCTTTGATCTCAAGATATAAATCTGAGAGCTTTGAGCACTCTGAGCATATACTCTCTTCTATATTTAGTCCTACTTCTGGACAGAAAAAAGTTGATCACACCATCACTTTTAGCTCTACAGAGGTAAGGGTCAAATTAGAATTCATATAATTTGGCAATATACTATTTGGCAGCAATGGAATATTGGGGTGCCAAGAAAACACATGTTGAATTTATAAGTACACAAAGTACCTTGTATGTGACAGTCACATACCCATGATAATGACAAATAATTGTTCCATGCGAAAGAAAAAGAAGAAGGATGGGTAATTTTAGAATGTTTTTAAATGCATAAAAGAAAGGTAAAAATGGTTACTCTGAATTTGGAGTTGCCTACCATGGATGATTACAAATGCTCTTTTATCTCCTGGGGGTATTCTTAGACTCAAGGGAACCTCCAGTCCTCACAGTGCCCTGACATGTTTTACCTACTACGTACCAACGCAGTTGCCAAATAAAATGGCAACATCTCACATATCACAACACAAACAGATTTTAAGAAAAAAAAGCCACATTTAGATAGCACTCATACTCATAGATGTATAAATCTTTCTCTTTTGTTTCATAATTGCCATTAAAATCAACTGCAAAACTCACACAGTTTTAGATATTTGGACTGAAACAACAAACTTGGGGAGTTTCTTAAATTGGCCCAATTCTCCACTGATTTATCAGATGGGGGTTAGCAAGGCTTTTTCTGTCTGGAAATGAAGAGATGTATTAATCAATAAATTCTAAACTGATTAAAGTGTCTCAAATAACACCTAGTGGAAAAGGCCATGGCAGTGGAAAGCACAAGAACTGTTTTATACAAATCATGACATGGATTGGGCTGAATTTCTCTGGCTGTTCTCCTTCAAAATTCTCCTTTGAGATATAATATATGAGGATGTAGTGATTTGGTTCCCATTCATGGGTGATGAGGGAAGATCTCTGAACTCAGGCCAGTACTACAGAATATCTTTCAAGTCTAAATAAAGTAAAATGAAACAGAGATGAAGAATTAATACTATGCTCTATGTTGAGGCTGTCTACCGACTTTCCCATTAATTTCTGAAGAGTTTGGAAGCTGAGGTTTGAGAAATCAGAACCAGATGTTAATCCATTACATGGATTATGATATTAACTGAAATTTTTCCATATTAAAATATACTTGGAAGTTTATACAATCTGTAAACCATAAATTGTTCTTGTAAATCATCATATGTAGGGTAGAAGCATGTGTGTGTGTGAAGTTTTAACAGAAAAAAATATTTCAGTCCCTGACTTAAAAGAGTTTGTAGCTCCAGGACTGTGAGGAATGTTTCCCTGTAAGCTGGGGCAGGATGACCTGCTGTTGCAGAGCTCAGGAGCCACCACAGGGCAGGGGACAACAGACTGCCATGACAGACAATCACATGAAATGTGAAGCTGCAGATCCATGCTTTCACATGCACCCTTGCCCAGAAGCACCCTTAGCTGCAGACAAAGCAGGAAATACATCTATGTGCAAGGATATATTGAGCATCCCTGCAGCAAGGGGCTGTGTCAAACTTTGGGTACAAATTTAGGCTGGGTTAGACATCAGATTGAGTCTGGGGCTGACATTGTTAGGCCTATTAAGCTGTAGTTTCCAATATTTGCAGTGGCACTGGCTATTAGCTGTATTGACAGGCAGGTTACACTGCCATCAATTAAACATGTGAACAGTAACAGCTCTTACAAAAGAATGATCTTTGCCCCTGTGGTCCACCAATGGGAATATATTATGTTCAGCTGGAACTTCTCTTAACTGGATGCATCTTTCAACTATGGATTTGATTTTTTTTTTCTCAAAATAACAGCATGCAGACTAATCAAAAGTTATCTGGATACAATTCTTCTTCGGTCTCCGCCACAAGCCAGGTTCCTATTCTAGCATGTCCTCACCAAAAGAATAACCCACGGGAATGGTACCTATGTGGCATCTCATCATCACCACCTTCTCTATACCCTGGGGCAAAGAACATGACCCTGACTGTACAACAACTCAGTGCAGAGCCAGGTGCTATTGGAAATAAACATAAGGGGAGGAAAGGATACTGGCAAAGATTTTGGGATAACAGCAGCAATTCCAGGTCCCTTCTGTTCCAGGAAACCCCCACAGCCATGTGTTGATTAAGTAGGAAACTTGAGCATTATGTAAAGTTAAGTTCTGCTTCATGTATACAATGCATATACTTCAAAATAATTTCCTCCAGTTCCTCATTGAAACAGAGGGAATGCCTGTTACACAATACACGAGTGTCATATATTCCTGTCAGCTTCACTGTGGCCTGTCCTTCACAGATTTGATTACTCCGCATTTTATGGTGGTATAAGGCACTTCGTACCCTGAGTCTTCCCCGAGGAATGTTAACGCTTGTTAGAAGTACATGACCCAACCAGTATTACTACAAAACACTTGGAAAATGTTACATTGGAGTACTATTAATACACTCTATTGCACTTGCACTACATGACTGCATGTGGAAAATCTGATGACTTGCAAGCTTATTAACTTACTGAGATTCCTCATTGCTTTTATGAAAGATATGCCACAAGTGAACTACCTGACTCTGGGTGATTCCTGGAAGTTCCTCTGGCCCCAGATCTGATTTATTTTCAGGGATATCGGACTCCAATATGTTACTGTATTTCCATATCACTTTTGGAAATACAGGATTTTTGAGTAGAGCTATACTGCAAAACAAGCTTTCCATAAAATACACGAGAAGAATGACCTCAAAACTTGCTATTAAATAGACCTTGCTGTAAGAAACACAGTATTTATAATTGAATTCACTTGTAACAAGCCGAAGAGCATAAATATTAATATAAAGCAGATTGTCAATATAACCTAATTTGTATAACCTTCTGTATATATTTCATATAAATATTTATTTAACAATCCTATGGCACTGATTTATAGTAGAAAAAAGATGAATAGCTACAAACAAATATAACATAAATGTAATCTAATCCTGTATGTGTTACTTTAGCAAATCAATCCAGAATTTTGTGTCAGTCTCCTTTCCACACAGACTTACAGGAAATGAGCAATCCCATTGCTGGCAGTGGGCTGACTCATACCTGTGCTTACAATGCAGTAAAGGTGAAGAAGTGAGGTGGCAGCTCCCAGTGCAGAAGTGAGACACAGCAGCAAGGACAGGCTGCCAGGGCATGGTGTGTGCTCAGAATTGCTCCTGCCATGAATTCTGATCTATGTCTTTTCTCCAAGGGTGGCTGCCCTGCACCTCACAACACTGCTGTTCTACCAGCCCATAAAAACACACACCCTTGACTCTCCAAAAACCTGGTTCCCCAAGCATCAGGAGGATTTATTTTACCTCTTACTCGTGGTTTCCCAGCTGTTAGCAGTAGTGAAGAACATTTAATAAATTAAATAATTGTGTCTTATAACAGATTAACACTTCTAAACAACATATCTGCGAAAATCAGATTCAAGGGAAAAAAATTGTTTCCTATTAACTCTTAATTGCTCTGTCTGCATGTGCTATGGGTAATGTTTCTTAGAGCACAGGCTGCCAAACCCATTCAGAGTATTTTCCCTAATGGCTTTTCCATTCAACCCTGGAGTAAGCAAATTAGCATTCAGCACTTTTCTCTTGTTTTTAAACCATTTTTCTTCCACATCCTTTGGAGTCACCCACAAAAGTGACATTGACACAAGCATTTACTCCAAAGTGAAGTGTCTGCAGAATCTTCACTCATTTCTGTAGTTATTCCAATTCCCACTAACTTACACGATTTTGACTTTCTGATACAAATATATATGACCATAAGAATATGTCCCATATGTATCCTTTGTATTAAAGAAGTTAAAGTAATTTTCATTATTCATTCCATTTCTAGTTCTGATCATAATTATTTACCTGCCTTGGAATAATAAACAAAAACTACTTTCCTACTCGTTTGTGTCAAATTCAAGTCTGAATGATTCATCAGTATGCTCTCAATCTCTTCTAAAAACACGCAGTATTCACCATAAAGGATTTTAGACCTGAGGACGATGCTCTCCAAAGCAATTACAGGTTTCCTGGAAATATTCCTTCCAAACTTTTGTTTATATAGAACTACTGTGAGAAAAACACTGAAGACTTGACTGTCAGCTGCTGGGAATCACTGTGAGATGATACCAACAGAGTAGCCATCAACACCGATTTGTGAAAATCTCTGAACTCTGCATTCGTCTCTGGCACTTTCTATGCTGTGCTGTTCCACAATGTCCCAGCATGTCTGCTGCTCTGCTGATGCTATTGCTCCTCTCTGAAACTAGATTCAGTAAGAAAAACACCTTGTGACGGAGGGGGTTGCAAGCCTAGCAAGGCACAAGAAAGATGATGTGCATGGTCACAGTTTGTGCCAGGTCTCTGTGCAGTCCCTTTGCAGCCCAAAATAGCCCACTGCCAATGACACAGGCTGCAGGGTACACCAGAGAACTGTAGAGAATTCCAAAGTGGGAGTGTCTCTCAGGAAAATGGTACTTTCTGAGAGAACTTTCCATGAAAAGTTTTTCAATCAGCTCAAGATTTAAATTGTGCTGCTCTATTATTTTCAATGAGAATAGCTTTAATAAAGAGAACTCATTCTGAAACACACTGCAACATCCTCTGGACCAAGTCTGCTTGAACAGAACGAATGGATACAGCCATGTTCAGTGAAACACGAAAATTTGTCACAGCTTTGATCTGTACAGAAATTCAGTAATTCCACAGTAAAGCATGGTGTTTAGAAATGATTCACTTGTTTGAGATGTGACTTGTTCAAGTACTAAGACCAATATTTATACTCTTTGGTGGTTAAGAAAGATGTCGTATTCAGAAGAAAATATGTTCTACAGAAAAGCATGTGGACTTGTCAGCAAACATTGAATGTAGTCATATATATTAATACATTATTAATTGCTTTGTGGATAGTAAAATCAAGTCCCTGATGTACTTCAAAGTGAAAATATCTTTCCTCTCCTTGAAATGGAGAGCAAATTTATTTCCTACATACTAACATGGATGCCAGCATTCCTCAAAATTTTGTGCAGCTTTTAAACTTGAAATTCATTCTATAATACCACATGGGAAAGGTAAGACTAAAATGTGTTCTAGTTAAGGCAGCATGCAATTAAAATTCAAAGCATTAACAAAAATGGCACTATGCAGTTTACTGTTGACTTGCAGACATAAAGTTTAATGAGCCTCTTTGTTTTCTCACCCCTGTGCAACTGGTTGCAACTCTTTTAACTATTCTTTTGCCTTGTAAATACAGGTCCGTGAGAGGTGAAGATCGGCGTGATGGTGTGTGTAACCTAACATGTGTGTCTGAATTTGAGTTTCAGTGCCCTGCTTCCCCTCAGCTGCCCATGTGAGACTGGAGCATGCAGAGCACTAACAGCAGCTGAGTGCAAGAGTCAGCCCAGGAACTGGCACTGCAGTGCTTACAAATGTTTGTGGAGGAAAAAATATCAGTGGTACATGCACAGGCATTTTCTGACCTTATAGGCTACTGCTGGAGTTCAGACTTCAGCGTGTCGATGGAGGAGCTGGGAATTGAAAGAGCAGTCTTAACACAGACCTATAAACGAGAGGAAGCACACTGCAACAGCATGGGTTTGTAAGAGGTCCAGTTCTTGACTTAGAGCCTCAGGCTACTGCCCTAAGGAAATTGCTAGAGGTGCAGTATCCAGCTCCTATGCACAGTGGGGGCTTTCACCAAGCACGGGGGTACCCTGTATTTTTTGTGTATTTATTCTAATGCAAATGATGTAGAGAAGGCTTACTTCCAAAGATCCCACTTGCTGACACGACTGAAAAACTTGAAGTCATCTCTCCATAGTTCCATATACTGGTTTCATCTGCCTTTCACAGGATCTCTGCTCAAATTAAGCATACCTACCTCCTCAAGGGAGTGCAGATGCTATAGTAATGTTTGCTTAGTCTCTCTCCTGTAACCACTAGTGCCATTGTGAAGACTGAAAAAACCCATAAACATAAGGCCTCCCAAAACTTTTCTGGCTTCCCACTTCCATCAGGCCAACATTTCCTCTTACACAAAATGCAACCTGCTTTTCTTTACATCTAATGTGCATCCTAATTTATTCCCACCCTAACCTCCTTAATTTCCACTTATTTTATGCATCCAGATTCCATTATCCTCTAATTAATTTTTCAAATAATTATCTTCATGTTTTCTCCTTCTCTAACAGGAATTCATCATAGGCACACATCACATTGCTTCATTTTCCTTCTCTACACTCCTAGTAATCCTACCAAAAGAGCACGGCAACCACAAAACAAATTGTGTTATGAGGCTACTACCCAACAGCATCTCAATTTCTTTGTTTTCTGACTTGCTTATTGATCTGTTTCCATGCTGTGCTACAAACTCCTGAAGACAGGAACCATCCACCCTTCTGACCTCAGCTCCAAGTCCCACCCTCACTTCAGTCCTGGTCCATGACTGTGGTGTCCAGGGGTTATCAAACACAAGTTATTACTATTGAACAACAGAGTTTGCATAGGGTTTGATAGAACAGCTGGTCTGCAAGTCTGCTGCACATGTTTGGGTGCTGATGAATTCAGAACATCACCCACTATGGCACATGTGAATCTGACTTTCCTGAAGTTTCCTTTACAGCCTGCTTACATCAACACAGGTACACCAAAGCACTTACAACTTAAACAAAATGTTTGCTGAATCCAGTTAAACTGCAAAGAGGGAGAGGCTGAAACGGCATCAGCTTTTTTAAACTGAGAAGCCATAGGTAATTTTAACTCGTCCCTCTTACACTCAGTAAAAAGCAAAAAATATTCCTTGTGTTTATCCATGGGGTAGCATTAAAAAAGCACATTATTAAAAAAAAAAATCCCATTTGCATTGTTTTTACTGAAAGACTAATTTAACATGTCGGACCTGGATTAAAAATAATGACCCTCCAAATTCCAAACATTCTTCACGTAAATACTGGCTGTCCATTTACAGCATAATTCAAGCCAGTTCTTAACTTGTGTCTGACTCACCACCACCTGCCATTAACAGCATGTTCAAAGTTAAACCTAATTGTACAAGGAGAGGAGGAAACCATCAAAGTTATTTCTTGACCAACCCATCATCTTTTATGCCCATCTCTAAGCGTGCCACTACACTGCTGGTAGGCAGACTAATCTGTCAGATATATAAAGGGAAGGACCTACTGCTTTACCATGACTGCTGGCTAATCTTATTAAAATAACAATATGTATACAATAATTAGAAGTCTGAAATAATGGATGCTGCTCTAGTTCTACCCTCTCCTTTTTTTATTTGACTCCTTATTTCAAGAGAAAGTGATCAGATGGCCTCTAGTTCTGACCTTTATCAAGTATTCCCAAGATCTGCAGCTCAGCTTTTCTAATCTTCTCTTGACTTCCCTTCAGTGACCCCTCGTTCCCCGTTACAGACTTACCCAATTACCTCAATATTCACAATATTCCCTAAAGCACTGCTACATGGAACACTATTATCTCTTACCTATTTTATCTATTAACCTTAGGAACACCAGCAAGCTATTATGGGCAATCACAACGCTTACAGAAAAAGGACAGAAAAGCGGCTGTGCTTTAAAAGCGTATGTGGAAAAATGTTTGCCATTTTGAATACATTTTGTGTTGTCTTCTAAAGGAAAATAACCAGATATTTCAGAAGAAAAGCCAATGTACCTCAATTAAGCCTCTCAGCTCTTCTGCATTCAGTGAAGTACTTATATTTTTTAAAGATGGTTCCCCTTGATTCCCACACATTTTCTATTGCTCACTCCTCATAGAGAGCCTGTCAAAAGACAACAGCCACCTGAGGATGGAGGTGTCCTGGATCTTTAGCCCTGTACCCTGTTTCCAGGTTGACTAGGAAGTTCTTAGGTTGGCATCTGCCTGAGGATGGGAAACAAACTCCTGAAGAGCAGGCTGCTTCTGGAGAAATAGATAGTTTGGGAGAGAAGGAGCAGTCAGCACAGAAAAGACAATAATAGCATGAGACAGCTGGAGGAGAGATCTGCAGGAGCAAAGCTCATCCCTGTTCATGTACCATCAGTAGAACCAGCAAATTATTTGTTTTCCAGCCAAAAGGTTTAGAGCTTTTGGAAATCTGAAATTTAAAAATAACATATGTAAAGACAGTAGAGAGCAGTTCTCCCCCACTCACTGGTGGTTTGTTTGTTTGCATATTTAAGTTGCAGATTTTCCCTAGTGATCATATTGTGTAATATTGCTGGTTGCAGATAAAACAGGAAAAAATTTGTCTGCTTCACAAACAAACTCAAAGCATACCTTTCCATCTGCTGGATTTGGTTACTGCTATTTTTTAAACAAGGGAAAAAACATAATCTTCCATTTTTCCAAAAAGTTCAAAGGTTTTTGAAAGCCATTTCTCAGTCTGAGGGGGAGAGTAGAGGCAGAAGTATACAAGTGCTGTGAGCACGGGGCAAGGAGAAATCCTTCGGGCTCTACTGTACTTTTCAAATGACATTTCAGAGGTACAGATATTATTCCAGCTCCTGCAGAGACAGGAATATATACCAAAGTAGCCAAGGCAATTTAGAGGTGCTGAGCTTTTCTGGTGAGGAAAAAAAAAAATCCACTTTTTTTGTACTTCCCATGTTTAAAGATGTTGTTTAATCACATAATTAAATTTTATTTTGAAATGTAGTGCAGAGTGCTATCCCCGACCACGACTCAGTGCTAATTCCATCTCTAATCAGCAGATGGCACCATGAATTCGTCAAACAGGATGCAGACCAGAAAAAAGTATAAATTTATCCCCGAAAAAAGGAGTGGGGGGAAAAAAGGAAAAAAAGCATACACCCAATCTGACACACAAAAATCAGGAATTAAATTCAGAGGGTGTAACTTTCCCCCCATGCCACCCCTCCAAAAATAAAATGGGCTGTGGAACATGCTGTGTGACACCCTGATGCACAAAGAGCAGTTACACCTATAATGTCCTCAGCCTTGCCCTGTCACTGACCTACATTGTCTCATGGCCTCCTGTGAGACTAAAAAAAAATCTGAACCAAATCTGAAACAATTCAAAAAAAAAAAAAAAGGAAAAAAAATCCCAGCTTTCCTTCTGACCTCCCCTTGCTCTGAACAGCACCTCTGGAGGAGAAGGCCTCCCCTGGGCTGGAAGAGGGACCCAGGAGCAACACACCAGGGAGCTGAGAGAAGATGCAGGCAGAGTCGCAGATGCAGCTGCAGAGGTAGAGCTGCTGCAGCCCGAGTACAGAGTCACAGAGCATCCGGAGTCCATCCAGAGCACCACGGGCTGAGAACTGGCAAGTGCAGAAGAGTTTGCAAGACTTTTTTCTTCCACGCAAACAGCGAAATTTCTACTTTGAATTCAAAGGCCGGTAGAGGCAGCTTCCCCATCTCTCTCCCCAGCGCCCTACATCCATGAAGGAGCACAGCGTGAGCCCACAGCTCTGCAGCAGAGGCAGGAAGCCAGCTCTGCTCAAAAGAGCAGTTTGGTGTGTCTGGGTGTCTGCTCTTGCCCTGGCCCAGCCATGCTCATCCTAACCCATGCTGGTAGGATAACTCTCCTGGCAGGCATGGAGCTGGCACCCACCTGGCTCCTCTTCACGCCCACTGGGCTCCCACAGGGCTTTGCTGGAGGACATGGCATGCCATGAGAGGGCGGTTCCTTGGCACACACACCAAGGGATGTGCAAGATGTGCTCACCCCCAGCAAAAATCTGCTGCCTTAAATATAGGCTTCTCCATGCTCTTACATATGAACAGTGAGTGTGAAAACCCTGCCTGTCCATCTGTTCCTTAAAGGTTTCTTTCTTTTTGCTGCGTGTTAGAATTTCTCCCCAAATCTTCTTCAGCGGCACAAATCACATCAGTGACATTTATAGGTTTGGTAAATGGTATGCTGCTGACATCATCTAAGCACAGTAACAGGCACAGTTAGGTTGTCTGTGGATAGTTTTAATGCTGTGGACTTCAAGCTCCATTTATCCTGTTCTCAATGAGCGGTAATTAAAATCTGCAATAACAGAAGTATTGCTCTGAGAAGCAATAGCCTTTCATGCAAAAACCAGAAATTTTCCCACAAAAGAGAGCATTCAATCAACAGTTTCAACCGTGGCACAAAAGTGGAAACTCTGATGTGAAAAATTTATAGAGGAAAGCAGCACAAGAGTAAAAAGATGAGCTTACCTTGCATTGCATGGAGTCATCTTGTCTCAGGCCCAAGGAGCAAATGCTGTAAATTTTTGCCACTTCAGACTCTGCATGTCTGGTCGTTGCAAAGTGATTTTTCTTCCTGGCCATTCCTCACTATTTTCCCAGCCTGCCTAGCAGGCACAACTCAGGAATTACCAATACCTCGGCAGTGACACAATTGATTAAGTATGAGCAATACCAGCTTGGGTTTTGCATTCAGTCAGAGCTCTGTAATGGCAGCACAAGGGGCCTCGCTTGTTGAGCAAGAAGGGCTTTATGTCACTTGTCCCTAGAGCAAGGCACAAGTGATCTTGACGGAGAAGGCAGCGAACATACTGTCAGAAGCCATATTCTCAGGGAAAAGGCAGAACAATGGAGATTAAATGACAGGGCAGAAACAAGGAATTAAATCATCCCCGAGGCTCAGATATTCCAAGCTTCCCCACGACACCTGCTAGAGGCACAGGGGAAGACCTGGAGCAAATCCCTGTGGAAGTCTTGCCGTCTGTACCAACACTGATGGAAAACCTGCAAAATCGCTTGTGGCTCTTCTAAAAATCATGGGCCATGCAACTTCGTGGCCAGCTGCACACTCACTTTTCAGCCAGTTTCCAGTCTGAAAACTGGACTGGAAAACAACAGTAGAATTGCTTTGAATCCAGCTCTCCTTAACTCTTTCTCTCTGTAAAGAAGCATAACTCTTGCCTACTCTCCTGCTATACTAGTGTAGTTCACTTCCAAGTGGCAAAAATAAAGGAAAATAATTGTTTGCTATAAATCAAAGGAGGTTGTGTAGGCCACTTACACACTTCTAACTTGGTAATAACACCATTCTTCCAAACGACAGGAGGCACCCTGAACCCACACCTGCCCTTTCAACAGCATGCCCAAACCACCATGGCAGAGCCCTCTGCACATGAGCATCTTTTCCTCTGGATGCTCTTCAGGCTCTTCTGTGCTTAGATGGACCCATAAAAGATATTTTGGCCGGGAAGACTGTAATGTGAGATTTAGGATTGTCACCTGAGAGACACAACCACAATTCCAGGCCTAGTGCCAGGGAAAAGCTAAGTTTTCCAGAGACAGGGAAAGAACTGTGGGGAAAAAGAGAAAACTAGAGGTCTGCTCTGTCTGTAGCAGCCTGACAGCTACTGTATCCTCCCAGAGCAGAGGGAAGACACCTTTGCTTTAGACGGGAAGACAAACCCCTGGTCTGAGTCGGATGGAAATTTAAACCTTGATAGTGCCTTTCCCAGATTTGTGCTGGGCACAGTTTAAATGCCTGTGCAAGAGTGAACAGCAACATTTCAAAGTCTTGGTAAATAAGGCCAAGATCCAAATATAGCAACTTACTGCTTCATTATATTGAATTTTAAAAAACTTACTTTGTGGAGCAATGCTTCAGGCTGGCTGTAGGTTTGTGAAGTTCCTTGCTCCTTTTGATTCAGTAATACATGGGAATGATGGGCACTGCTCACTTTACAGCTCTGTATGCCTGCTCCTGCTGGTGTGCTGCCACTACCTCCCTGCCTCTTTGGACCATCCCTCAGGTTGGTACAAAACTCAGGAATATACTAGAGCTTGGTGTCAGAGACATTGCAATAGTAGTCTTGAATTTTTACTTACCTTTTCCATCTCCTGCCTGTAAAATGGAAGTGATAATAGTAAATTACTTAATGCTAGAAAACTAACTGCATTTCTAGGCAGTCATTCTGTGCCCCATTTTCCATAGAGCCTCAGGTACAAATCCACTCAGGTATGAATCAATCCTCCTGTTCCTCATTATTATTTATCGACTTTCAAAACATCAGGGCAGGAAAGGCTGCAAACAACTGGCACAGTCCTGTTGCCAATGTCCCATTGCCAAACCTCTGTGCCTGCAAGGAGGTTCCTCCATGCCACTGCTGCTTTCTGTGGTTACAGGGCTGTGCCCATGTAGAAGCAAGACACTTGTGTTTGCATGATATCAAGGACTGTGGGGTCTTAGCTGAAACCTGAGGCCTCTAACCCCCACCAAGTAGGAAAAAGAATCTTCAACTGGTGCCAAAGAGTCTGTAGGCCATGCTCAATGTCTTCACCAAAACAGCCTTCTGTGCCTGCTTACAGCAGAAATTTACAAAACAGGAGCCACCACCTGCTGGGGAGTCAGCCTGAAATACACCAGTTGCAACTGCTGCTCTGCTCAATCAGGGAATTGATGTTACACAATTCAATAGCAAGGAGAAAGTGACCAGCAGCAATCCTAACAAATTTACTCCATTCATTCACATTTACTTCATTCATCATCAATACTAGAGCTTGGAAATTCAGAAAATCAGGCGTCAGCTTATAAACTGGGAGAATACACATTTACTTCATTCATCATCAAAGTATGTTTCCCTCATACTTTTCTCCTCACCGAAACAGGTTTTCTGTGCAGCTCTCTCCCAGCTTCAAGTTGGATACACCCTTTTTAAAACTAGCTGCTTAAAAGGAAAAAAATTAATCTCTTTGGCATGGCTTTAGAAAATTAACATAATTTGTGACTCTAGTAGGATATCATTGGGGATTTTGTTTAGCCAGAAAGACTGTGTTTAGGCTAGTGACTGAAACACATCTTTGAGACACCCAGAGCGCATGTTCCTCTGCACAGCTTCTGCTTTCCACGGGGAAATCGTGAGGGTGGCACCCCTCTGCTGCCACCACCACACCTCAGCAGTCAGGGACGTGCCTTTAGCACCACTCTATGGCTTTCTTAACTGCTGGTATTTCCAGTTTTCCTATACCTGCAGCTGGTTGTTGCTTAGACAGCTTCTATAATATTGGAGACTCGCAATGACTGGTCTCAAGCCTGAAGCAGTATTTTCATTGTAAGCACTGCTGCTCAGCCCTTAGAAGTGGAGCTGAGTAATTCAGGGAGAATTTTATCTGACAAATATAAACAAGGTATGTGTGAATTTTCAGTAATATTTCACATTAAGAAAACAAGGCCAAATTAATCAGATTCAATTGCAATTTAGCCACTATCTCTAATGACAAGGAACTGCATCAAACCCACAACTCTCTTCAGTTCACTCAGTTTAAAATTATCAAAGATATTTCTCTGTGATCAGCTTCTTTGCTTGCTGGACCTTCTCTCAAAAGCTTACTTACCTATTTTGACTTATTACTAAAGTCTGAGAAAGTATTTTTTTTAAGTTCTCTGTCTGCATTCCCTGCTCCCGAACACACAGCCCCTCCAGGGCCCTCCTCAACCCTCGCTCCCTTCACCTCTGCAGCTGCTCTTGCTTTACTGCACCTCCTCTTGCAGGGCTGCACAAGGCACGGGAGGGAATAAGTCACCTAGCAGCAGATACATCCACAGAATATGATGGAAACAAATCCCACCAGCCTCAGCAGACTTCATAACTACCTGCTAGTAATACAACAAGAATCCTCCAAAGGTGCCCGGGCTGTGGAACGGCGAGAAGGCTGAAGTATATTCATACAACCATAAGAGCTTTCCCACAGGTTAATATCCGAATCTAGTGAATTCAACCTGAGAGGCATGGACACCTTCAACTTGTGTAAACACAAAGCTGTGGACAACCTGCCAAAATTCTGCATTTCATTGCAAAGAAGCATCTAACTCCTCAAATGTAACATTGAGCTAATGTCAGCATTAACCCAGAAAACATATAGCTGTGTAACAGCAATGTGAACTGATTTCAGAAGCAAGCCAAAAGTATCACACTAACAAAATGCATTTTATGACCTAGTCCACACCTACATTTAGACACCTCAGAGACCCTTAATGGTTTGGGGCCTTTTTCTTTGTGGGGGTTGCTTTCTGGGTTTGGTAATATTTCATTTACAGGAAGGTTGAACACTGTATGCCAATATATGCACTTGCACCATATTTCTTTAAATATGTTCCAGGAAATGCCATACTCATGAACTGCTCTGTAATGTAATCCTTCAGGCTGGAGCAATTCTTAAGATCCCAAGAACAAAAAAGCTTTTTCAGCAGGTATAGTTAATCAGGAAGTGAGTACATGCCACATTAGTATCCCCTCAGGGTCTCTAGTCCTCAGCCAGAGCATGGCCAGTTTGTTGTTTTGCTGGGGAAGCTGTCACAGGACAGACAGACTCATTAGAGCTCCATTTCCACGTTCTCTGGAGTTCGGAGCAGAAGGTTTGCCATCTCTGCTCTAAGACCTTTATTGGTTGTAAACCAGGACAGACTTGAAGGAAAATTCTCAGCCTTACAGTCCAAAAAGTTCACAGTGTAAGAAGCAATTCACACCAAGGATAAACTGTGAAATGCATTCTTTAAAGTGTTTTATTATCATTTTTTCTTTGAGCCTGGTGCTGGAGATAGATATCTCTTTGACACAAAGCCCTTTGTCCCACTACCAGTGTAAGAGCTCCAGGGACAAAACTGCAAATTGGTTTCCAAGTCTATTTTAGGAATGGCTTAACAATCAGAAGAGGAAATGTGATATTCAAATCAAGTGGCTAAATTTTTCAGTATTAAAGGTGATAGGGTGAGATCTGCTCTAATAGCACAGAAGAACAAAATGCAAATATTCTAGCACGGAGCAACTGTGCATGGGCCAGCACCTGCTGAAGTCACACATTTCTACCTGCTGACTTTGGCAGGGAATAAGCCTGTAGGGGAGGCTTCTGGGGAACAGAAGCCCAGGGGGCTGGGGATGGTGTTCCTCTCCCAGCACAGCACAGCAGTCGATGGGGAGCAGCACTCTGGCTGCAGCTGCATCCCCCAGCACATCACCATAAACTCCAGCTGCCCAGCAGCCTCCAGCAATCATCCACCAGGGAACATTTATACCATCACATGAATGCCCCAAAAAGCAATAGTCTGAGGGACACAGTGGCTCTAAATATTGTGCTTTCCTTCTGCCTGCTGAAGCAGACTCCATTTGAAGAGGATAACGAATCCAATCAGGCTGGCACATCAGACAATAACACCCCAGCACAGAGGCACAAGGCCCTCTGGAGCCTGGCAGGATGCGACACAGGCACCTGGGCTGTACCGGGGCAGCACTGCTGCATACAGCAGCTAAGGGTGCTTGCACAGACATTCAGTCCAGCTGATCTCAAACTGATCCAAAAAACAATACAAATATACATGTAAGTAAACCCAGGTTTGTTTTTAGTTAGCAGAGAAAGGTTTCTTAGTGTTCATATTAAGCTTTTTTTAATTGGTACGGTTACTTAGTGATCACTTGCAAAAGCAGAAGGCTTTTATAGCTTTTTATCAGGTGACAGGGTAACAAAAAGGCACCAAAGAGAATGGAGCAATGCCTATTTACAGGAGCAAAGGATCCAGCCTCCAGCGTCTGTGCATTCAAATTAAATGGACACACTGCAACCTTTTCTCTGGTACAAAAAGTACTGAAAAACCGCTGTTGGTGCAAAACCTGCTGTGCCTTTGTACCAGCTTTTCCTGTGGAGCACATCGTGCGCATTTGCTTGGCCCGATTCACAAAACAAGGCACCCAACCATACACCCCACAGCGGGTGTGAAATCCAGCCACGTGCTGCTTTAAGGGTGTCTGCACATCCCACTGCTCAAAAATCCAACCCTCAGCGTCACTGGCACTGGGGGCAAGTCGGTGCTCTGAAATGTGGCCGCATATGGGAAATGGATACTACCCTGCTTGTCCAAGGGTCTGTCAACACAGGGGAGATTTACTGAGGCAATTATCCTGCTGTAGCAGCGCACTAACCTGCTACAGTCACACTGATGCAACTCCTAGTACCGAAGTACTTATCTGCAGTTCAGATTAAATTGCTTTGAATGCAATATAATTATTACACTGACAGAATCATAACAGCAAATATCCCTTTGCAGACAAGTTCGAAGGAGCGAAAGGCTTTTCTGCCCTAGAAAAGACTAGGCAGATACAAATAATGTATCATCAGGTTTTTTTCTTACTCCTATTATCTGTCTCTGTTAACAGCCTACATGTCAGGAAGCCTGAACTAATGGACTGAGCATGGGTTTAAGACAATGAGTGTCTCATCTCTGGTTTTCACACGCTAAATGACAGCAGGTAAGTCACCTGTTCTTTTTGCCTTTGGGTTTGTTAGCAGCCCCAGTATAAAAAATACTTGCCAGTATTATTCTTGGGGATGTCGTAGAGGCAAAATGCCAATTTAATAGTCACTGTCTAATTTTCCTATTTGAAATACTTTTTCTTAACTCTGATTAAAATAAACAAGACATCTATTGCTCCAGTATTCCACATTACCACATTCCTCACAGAAATATGGCTCCTCTGCTCAATTGCACCTGATGCTGACAGCTGCAAATCATTTGCAAATTTAGGAACTATCTGAGCTAAAAAGCCAGGTCCTTCATGTGAGTATAACCAGTATAATTCCCTAGGGACAGCTGAGGAAGAGCAAAACCACATTTGAATACTGTTATCTTCAAGCCACAAAGGAAGAAGTTCTTTGTTTCATCATAGCATTTTACCTGCAGTGCTGCAGAGATGCATGTGGTGACTGCCATCCCAGATCTCCAAAAGTAGGTCTCACTGCACTATTTCAGCCTGCTAAATGACTGGGACACACAGCAGGACACTATCTGATTGAAATGACCTTAAAGTGTTTTTGCTGCTATGTCAGTGTTGGTCTAGTCTCAAAAACCCCACCGTGTATTTATCAGCCTCACCACAACCCAAGAGCTGTGCTGTGCCACTGTTCCAGACCACCATGGGCAGCAGAAACAGCAGCACCTCCCAGCCAAGCAGTGGCCCATGAGAGCCCATGTGCCTCTGGAGACCCTGACACAGCATCTCTCATTCCTTTGTCAGCCATGGCTCCCTATTCCCAGTAAAGGCTTTATATAGACACCAACTTATGTTCTAACCAGGAGGCTTTCAAAATTAGGAGATAGATAATGTCACATATTTGAGGGCTGGATGCCTGGACTACCAAAATTACTTCAGACTTTCTTTGGGTTAGCTAAGTCAGATCATCCTTTTCTGAGACTGATTTTCTCTGCATGCTTAACTAACAGGTGGGATCTAGGGGCAATCTTCCTTCTTATTTTCAGGTGCCTGCCAGCACAAGGGGATGTGGGCACAGCTGCCACAGGCTCTAGTCACTATGCCTGCCCCTCCACGGCACCCTGAGGCATTCCAGGCAGGGAGTTCCAGAGTGGGGATGCTCAGCCTGGCATCACCACTGGAGGAAGCATGCCATGCTGCAAAATGACCCATTAAGAGCTCGGCTGCCCTATACCCTTCCCTTTGGGTCTGGACCCTGCACGAAACCCCATACTGAACACACACTGCACCCTGCCCACCTTTCACCAAGGTTCTGGCATGGAAGAAGTGTTTCAGAGACAAAGAGTCCCAAGCAACACGAAGGCTAAGCAGATAACAGTTTGACATAAACGAGAGGAAGACAGTACCCCATACAAACCCAACCTGCAAATAAGTGAAAAAAGCCAGTGCTCCCAAGGCAATGGCCTGAGATGATTCAGATTAAAAGCCAGTGATGTGTCATTATACTCCTAAAAACACCTTGGGATGTGAATTTTTCCCTTGGTATTTTGGAATAGCAAAGTGTAAATCATGTGAAAAGGTATGTGTGTCCTTCTCCGCCCACCTGGCACAGGCAACAGTTAGCAGGCTAAAAGAGATGGTGCCTCCTGTGAAATGCCTGAGAGAATAAAACATGGTGAATGTGCCAGCACACGAACATGAAAATATCAACTTTCTTTTTCCACATAACATGGAAAATGTGCATCCATACTGTTTTACACAAAGCAGCAAAAATTAAGAACTCTGGGAACATCGCACACAGGAAAGGTTTGGGATAAATAAAAACAAAGATGGGGATACATAAAGGTAGCATTCGCATGCTATCCATCTAACAGTTTCACAGACTGAAATGTCTTCATGAAGTCTTGGCCTCCCTGAGATTTAGAGTCAGTTTTATCTATCAAGAATAGATGAAGTCTTCCACTTGAGAGAAAATGGATTTCAAGTTTAAGTCATCAGTGGGGATAACACCTGGAAACTTTCTGCATTATCGTACAATTGTGTTTTAACACAAAAGTATCCTGAAATGCTTAAGTTAGTATCTCTCTGAAATATTCACACCTTAATAAAGTATAAGTATCATATGCTGCAAGTAGCCATTTCACATAATCAAATGACCAATTCATGATCTTGCAGGTACTAAAACGTGCACACACTTACCCGATAAACAGAAAAAAAATCAATTTAATCCATGTAGAGAATGCTCTCTGGTACATGGTGTGATTCTTGGGGATGTCTTCTCCAGGGCCAGGAGCTGGACTCTGATGATCCTTGTAGATCCCTTCCAACTCAGGCTATGCTACGATTCTATTGTCTGAATAACACATTTTAAAATCAGTATTCATTATTCCCAAAGCATCTAAATGTATGACTCATGTGTGCTGCACTGTACAGCTTCATACTTTTGAATGAGGTTGTTCATGTTTGCTAAACTAAAGAAACATACAAGTCTTTGAGGGCATGGTGAATAGTTTGAGACATTAAGCTGTACAATGGAAAGAGAAACAGAGATCACAAAAGCAAAGAGATGACAAAGATGAGCATGACATAGCTACCTCACTTTTGGGGTACTTTTAAAAAAAGTTATATTCTTGAGATTCTGAGTATTTACCCTCAGAGAAAAATCAAGCCCATCTGAAGGTGCCAGACTATCAGCCTGCCTTTGAGTTTTACTTCTACAGTGCCAAGAGACATTCTGCCTCACCTCAGCAAGCCCCTAAAAACCTTGTAAAAACTATGATGGAAGGTGCTTTATTCCAGGACACGTAGCTATCACAGCACTGGGAGTCAAATTATTATCTGGAGAAGTCATCAACGGCAGTGGGAACACTAGTTTCCCTCAGGGTTTTTCTTTGGCTTGTTTTAAATTTGGTGCTTCCTTAATTCTTAACCTCTGGCTTGGAAGCCCAGCACTGAGTGGGGAGCAGCATGGGTCACTCCAGGCAGCATCTCGAGCGCCACTGCTGCAAGCAGCTGCTGCAGGCACCAAGGAAAGCTGGAGATGAAGGGCATTGTGCACTTTTTAGGCGTAGGTTGTCAGCGAAGTTGCTACGCCTGACACTTTTTTGGTGCGGGCACTCGTTTCTAGGAAACACTTTGGTAAACAACTTTGAAGTCAAAATGAAAAATTACAGCTTGAGTGCTTTTTTCGCTTTTATCCACCGTACCTTCATGACTGTACTCGTCCATTTAAATGGCAAAGCAGTGCTGAATGCAAACAGCCTCCTTCTGCAGGCTGTCTCCACAGTTCAATTACCATTGCTTTAACAGTGCTAATTAGCATTCCTCAGAGCTAGATCTCTTTGAGTGACAGGTAACCATGGAGAGTCACAATCCTGTAGGTGATCAGCGAGAGTCTGACTTTTCTTTTTAATTAAAAATTAGAAATGCCTTAAACAAAAATAATAATTCGCTGATTTATGCTATTATCCCAGGGTTGGCAAGCTGGTGAGAATAACATTAGTGTTGTAAAAATGAAACAACTTTTAAATTAATAGACTAGGGCGATAGAAAAGAGAGCAGGTTTATTATCTGTAACAAGAGAATGTACTCATAATGATGGTACAAAATAGTAGACACTTCTCCAGAGAGTTGGCATGGAGACCAAAAATAGGACACTTTCCTGAATGTGGGATGGGATTGCCCCAATTTATTTTAGATTTTAACAAGATAGATAGATAAATACTAAGTCTGTTGCACAAATAGAAATTTCATAGGGATATAGTTTCAGTAAAATTTAACCATGAGTTATATTGAGAGATAATATTGCATCTGGTCCTAGTGGAAGCCAAGACTGGAAATTGAATCAGCCAGATAATCAATTAGTGAAAATTGTTTTCAACATAACTATGCCATTTCCCGTCAGCTAATGATCTAGGTCTCCTTCCAGAAATGGAGTCCAGCAGCAAAAAATTCATAGTCATATTTTTGAAAATGGCAGTGGGTCTAAATAAGCAGTGCTGACCCAACCAAATCTGAGTATTAGTCATCAACAAATAATATGGAACATTTTTAAGCCGAACTTGTCAAAGATAGGACAGATATATGAATATATATAATTATGAAATATTTTCCAATACCAAGTCATCTCAAGTCAGCAAACTCATTAATTGTAGATTTTAATGAAAATAACTGCATATAAGACAATAAAAGGAAGCAAATGATTGAACAAAAATTATTCTAACAACCAAAAATCACAATGCAAAATTCTAACAACTGTTCATAGGCAAAATCATGGCTGTTAATTGTGAAGCATTTATTCAACAAGGGGTTTTTAAACCTTGCCCACATCACTTCTTTCCTATATGCAAAAAAAACCCAAAAAAAACCCCAAACCCCCAAAATCAATACGGTTTGCTTTTCATAGGAGGTATTTACGTCTTTAATGTAAATGAGAGTAAAAATTTAACACTATACAGGAAGGAAAAAACTAAAGGTAACTGTGTCCCTATCAAAATTTCTGTCAAATTGCCTAGTACTATTTCAATTTAGAATTGAAATGTTAACCAAAATATTAATTTCTACAAGTCCTGGGAGGAACACTTCCTGAAAACACAAGTAAAAAAACCCAGATCGTTTTCCAGTTTACCAAGTATAAACGTATAGTAGGCACTAGTAAAATAAATACCCCATTTTCATCTCATTTATTTAATGTTTAAGCTTGCAAATGGATAACACAGTATCTTTCTGTAGCTGTCAAGATATGCAAACAGCCAGGACTAATCGCAATTTCACTGAAGTTTATATTGCAGTCAAATAAATAAAGAAAAAAAAATTATGAGACATCTCTGAGTCTAACATTATCTTTCATTTCTTTCTGTATTCACAAAAATATCAGTCACTGATGGATTTTTAACGCTACTGAGTGCTCTGAACTTTTTCTTTTTGAGGCAGAAATTTTACAAGCAAACAAATCAGAGAACTGGCTTTGTGCTGTTAGACTCAGGCACTACCCAGCCTGTGAGCTCTCATCCAGAGAGATCTCAGCAGAGCCGTAGCACCAGGCTGCCTCAGCCTCAGCCAACCCTGGTGACTCCCAGGAAATTCAGTTTCCCTCCTTACTGCTTATTCACACTCTCAGGCATATCTCCAAATTTTTAGTTCTTGTAATCTTATTACTCTCATATTTCAAGGAAATAATAAATCCAGTTCTATGATAAAGCTATTTTGCTCTAAATTCAGGCTGCTTGTGTATCCATGTAGAATGGTTCACTCAAATACTGCAAACTTTAATCACCAGCATCGACAGAAAATTCTTAATAAAAGACAATTAATTGGTCTCTAGGAAAATAACTCTCAGAATAAAGGTAGCCTGCTTTGGAGACCAGGTTTGTCAGCTTGTTTTGAAAGCTATTCTGCTTTCCCTAATCTCTACTGCAGTGCAAGGGGAGCAGCAAGGGGAAAGAGCTTATGCAGGAATGGATAGGAAAATAAACTCACCACTCTCTCTTGCCACAACTGCTCCTGTCCTGACTCTTGGAAAGAGACTCTGTCTTATCTGCTAAACTATCACCTACTTAAAAACAAAGTAGATTTGAGCAACAACAAAAATCACAAAGATTGCTGTTGGTAAGTTCCAGATTTAAAGAGGTAACAGAAATAACCATCATCTGAAAAGCTAAAGAATTTTTTTAACTAAATGTGTTTGGTTCAGAGTTTAATTAAACACATTGAAAATAAAACCTATAAAATTACTGTGCTCTTTAACAGCTTATATCCTTCTTGCTTCACTTCTCTAAATAATCACATGGTGGCAAGTTTAGGGTTTCAAAGATTAATTATCCTATCCAAAGAGGATTAATTTCTTTCCCTTCATGTTGCAAAAGCTATCAACATATTTATATTGTACTAGTAAGCTATAATCTAGTCTCTGCAGCATCAGGTATTTTGAAATACAAAACAAGCTTTCTGCTAGCTCTCAGCTAAGGGATGATGTTCACTGACAAAGGGAGCCGATAAATTCTCCCTAAAATGGCTATCAGAATTTTTCAGCAACATCTCTCAATATTACAACCTCCGTGCCTTACCCAGCGACTGCCAAGCTGGAAGGACTTCTAGCTGGAATATTTTGGTTTCCTTTGAAAAGTATTTGGCAAAATCTTTGACAATATCTCCATCACTCTCATCCTTTCCCAAAAAATCAGTGCAAGCAAATCAGATTACCTTCAGTAGAACTTGTACCAAGACTTAAATGTGCTTCTGTTATGAATTCTGTGATTGATTCTGACGGATATTTTAATATTAGTAAATATTTATAAAACGTCAGAATTTTATATAAGCTATTATTTCTCCTCTTCCCTGAACGAAACCCTCTGGCTATGAAAATGGAGTGGCATTTTTCTGAAACCACACTCTGCTTCTCTCCTTTCAACTTTCACTTCATACATCTTAAAAACAAAAATAACTTCAACCCAGCTGGGTTTTCCCATTAATCTACATGTAGGTTGGCATCATAGGGCAATATCAACAATATTTTCATTTTTTGTTTAAAGGCTCTGTAATTCTTCACCATCCTTTGACTGTGGAGATAGCTCCCAAAAGCAGGAGTCTTCACAGGTGGTGCTTTAACACACTGTCTCTGTCCCTGCTGTGATAACATCATCTTGCTTTCATGATTTCTTTGCACTTTGAAATGTTTACAATTTGATACAACCCATTTTCTGTATAACATTGTTGGGAGTACTAAAAATCTGCTGTTTAGGAGTCCCTCTGGATGGGAGAATAATTATATAGCTGAAAATACTTCCTTCAAGATAAGAAGCAAAACACACTGAAAACATTAAATTATTAAAGTGAAAAAATTGCTCTCCTGAAGGATAGAATGTAATTCTGTAAGATGTGTTTCTCGCAGCAGAGCCCAGGCTGGCTGGGGCTCTGCTCCCTCCCCAGGGTTTGGACTTGCCCTGGAGGTGCACAAGCTGGACCCTGCCAGAAGCCCTCAGCCATCCCTGCAGGCTGAGCCACAAAGCAGGGCTGTCACCTTTCCTTAATTGCACCCTACACTGTATTTCCATCAACCTCAGAAGAGCCCTCAGGTGTGTTCTGCAGCCTGCACTCAGAAGCAGGCACACTGCCCCTGGTCAACAAGGAATCTATCCTACTCCTGACTCCTCCACAACCTAAGAGGTAAAAAGTTGAGTGTGGTGCTCACTATTATTTATTTTCCTATTGTATGTTGTGTTAGGTTCATTTTTGACTCATTTCATACCAATGGAAAACTGAGGCTGGACTATGGATCTGCTCTCAGGCTCCCTTGTGGAAGCACACATAGGAATGGTATTGTTTGCATGTAGCTAAATTTTGATTAAATATGCATGGCACAAGAAAAGAGAAGGTGTAAGTCAGACATTGAGGAAAATAACTTTTGCATCTCTTTTTTTAAAGAGGCTGCTGGAAAAGCTGCTGGCAGCTGCAGAAGCTGCCTAGCTTGGCAACTCCTTTCAGACTTGGTGTCAAAATGGAAAATTCCAGTGCTGTCCAACAGAGATGCTGCATTTTGACTTTCCCAGGAACAGGATAGGAATTGGAAACTAATAAAAGCTTACTGTAGTTTTTCCTTTGGCAGAAAAGAGGACAAAACACATCTGAAAGCCTAGAAAGAGAAAAAGTAAGATGCATCTTTTTATTCCAAACGAGGAACTAACTGCAAAGGAAAAAAAAAACACCACTATCACAAGATCGCATATTGAGTTTAAAATGTACATATGCAGGTAGCTGTGCACATGTTAGAAAAATTCCAAATGCATAGGGGATAAATTTAAGTTTCAGCAATGTTAAAAAGCTGTTTGCTACTTACTTATTGCAGCAGGCCATAAGTGATTTTTATATTCAGCAGAACGGGACAGAATGTATTTCCTTTAGGTACAGCAAACTAACTATCTTGCAATGAAAGGCTGCATTGTTTTGTTAGAACTAAAGAGAAATAGTTGATGAGTGAATAAGAGCATGATCTAAAGCCTATTGAAATCAATGGAAAGATTCTCATTGACTTCTCCAGGCTTTGGATCAAGCCTCAAAAGAGCAGCTATTTCTCTCTGATACGGCAAGGAATCAATTCCCTCTCCCAGCGGTACTCTAAATAATTCAATATTTTGTCTCAGATCATTTCCTAAGAAAAATGATGAGGATGTTGTTTAAGTGGGCGATACCCTGAAGTGACAGAGTTTACAATGCATTCAGCCATGTAAAACCTGCTCTGTGCTGTGTGTCTGCACAAAGGCAGAGCAGTGGAGCAGCCCTCGGATGCCCAGGAGTCCCTCCCTCCCCACCCGCTGGACAGCACCATCCTGCTTCTCCTCTCGCTGGCCAGGAGAGACGGAGGAATTTTGCTGAATCTCCAGGAATGCCTGCACCGTGACAGTTCTTTAAAGCAGCAGCATTATTTTATCTTTGCACTAAAATCATGATCTCTTTGCAAAATTTCTTTTGATGTCCACAGAAGGGCAAAAATTGCAACACTGATCAGGTTATTATTTACCAACAAAATTGATGCTCTCACCATTCTCCAATGCTTTTGCTTTGTAAAGCAAAACACTATATGGAAATGATATCTTCTTCCTCAGCTCTTTTGTTCCACATGAAAAATTAATCAGCACAAAGCAAACCAGCATTAGATTGAGGAACTGTGCCCCAAACCACAGCAAAACCTTACTAATTTTTACTATCCTGCCATAATCCAGTGGCCCTCTGCACACTAATTCCTTTCTCCTGAAGCCTGCTACAAGTTGTTTACGGGGAGTTTGGAGATGAGTCACAGTGTCCATGCTGTCTCCTGCACATGGAGACTGACAGGAGCACAGCCCTGCTCCCAGCCATGCTTCCTTTGAGCCAGCAGCAGAGCAGCACTGGGATGTATTCTGCCCATCTGCACAGAAGGATAATTAAAAATACACTGTTTAAAGGGGGTGGGGGTGAAGAGGAGGAATAATCCCACTTCTCCACTCCCACCTTGCAGCTACCTAGAAACAGCTGACAAATGGGCAGGATGAAATTGGTACTGAGCTGCAACTGAAGCGATGATCCCCCTTCCCTGTGAGTTACAGCTGTGGGCAGCACCTCACCAGCAGCACCTGCACTGACCACAGACATAGCAGCTCTGCCATGTTCCCTCTCTTCCTCTCTTCATTCCCAACACAAAGCACAGCCACAGTCTTTCATCATCATTTATGGAGAAATACTAATCAGCACCTGTCCAAGCATGCTCCTGTTTCATTCCCAGCCTCCTTGCTGTCTGCACACAATGTGTACTCACAACTTCTGCTCACTGTGTATTTCAAGTGCTTACAGCACTGGTTGCTGCCTCAGGTGCACTGTGGTGTCAGTCCCAAAAGCTCATCCTGACTCCTGTGCAAAGCCTGGAAATCCTCATGCACGGTGAGAAATTTGCTGCCAAGGCCAGCTTTCCCTGCCAGCTCTTCCCTAAGAGCAGGAAAAGATACAGGCTCTTCCCCTGGTCGGGGCTGCTCAGTTTCAGATGGGTTTCGAAGATCAGCTGGGTATTTGTGCCAAAGCCCACCCAGCTACTCTGCCGGGCCAGACGGCTGCTGCTCACCACTGGCACAGCTGGGACAGCCACGGGGCATGGCTGACTGCCCAAAACACTTGAGAAATTGTCCTCACGGCTGGTACAAATGCGCCTGCTCTCCTCTCAGACACCAGCAAGCCTCTGGTCTTGGCAAGGCCAGAGAAGGGGATGCCCAGCATCCTTCCTCTGCCATTTGCCTAACGTTGCCACATACAGCCTGACTTCCCACCCACTCCTGAAGTACTTCTGCTCCAGTTTCAGAGCATTATGTTTGCTAAATTGAGCTGCTACCCAAAACAAAGAGACTCAGAATATTTCTGACACATCCTTCAATTTCGTCAGAAAGTGCCCTTTTGATTTCTTAGGCATCAGGATATTTTAAAATTATGAATTCCAAAGACATGATAATGGTCAGATACTGAAAAACAAACACCATCCAAAATTCTATTCAGAGAAGAAAATTGTCTGCAGATAGAATAATGTATTCCAGCAAATTTGATTGTTGCTTTTATATTATTGTCATCAAATCTCACACTTTTCTGGAAAAGGCTTTAAAATAATGCGGTAATAAACCCTTAGTTCTATAGCTTTTCATTTAAACAGTATTCCCAAACGTTTCAACTCAGATTCCTTCTCCCAAATCGATTTTCTCATTAAACAATTTGTTACAATACCAAGGGGGATTTGGCAAAATAACGTATTTAGGAATCACTGCACAAGAAATATGAGCCATCTCTTTGATTTGCTGGGTAAACCTACAAAGATGAATTAAAATCAACATCACTTGGCCATTTGAATTGCAGTAACAATGCTTCATGAGCAAACTCTAGGACTAAAAACAACAGTTTGAGCTCCTTGTTTTATTTCACATTTTAAATTGGGTTTTAAAGAGAGCATAAACAGCTTTTTGCAGTTTTCCTACAAGCAACAGACAAGAATAAATATCATAGTTAGAAGCTTTCTTCTAGCACAAACCATTTAAACTAGTTTGTACATGAAGCATTTCACCTTCTTGCATGGAAATTTAGGCACTACACAGAGAGGACACACATTTCTTCCCCCCTCACCACATATGAGAACCAAACTGAGTCTCTAACCCCTTATCATCGTGCCTCAGACTCCACAGCTTGGTTGTCACACTGGAAAGACCACAGTAGATCTCTGTGTGCATCACTACAGCCTCATCAATAAGGGACTAAGTAATGCCTACATGTACCTCCACCCTGCACCTCCAACCATTTTTATTTAAAGAACAGGATGAGGCTCTGTCACAGTCCCACGAGTGAAAGGGAAAGGCAGCATGAGAATTTAGGAGTTATACATATCTAACCACAAAAAGAAATTAGCTGCTGAAACACCACTTCCTTTTCTAATGAGCAATTTTATGCAGCAATGAATAAAATAAATATGAATGAAATAAATTTGAGAGCTGCTATTTATTACAAGCAAATTAAAAATGCTCAGAGTGCACAGAAAGCAAATTTATCAGGGAAGACACTGCATCCAGTTTTCAAATGTATTAACCCCTGACTGAGACAGGGGAGAAATGTTCAGCTTTTTCTTTAAGCAACCTTGGTCCATGTTATTAAACACTCCTCCCGCTGTTGATAAAAACCAGTGGCACAGGAGACCCCACACTGGCCGTCTTGCCTCTTTTCCACCCCAAGCATGGCTCTGCCTTAGGGAGGCTCCCAGCCGGATCCCACACTGCCAGGAGCATGTGTACGCCCGCTCTGCTGCCAGACACACAAAACCTCATTGCAGCCCCTTTGATTCTGTACTTTCTGTCCCTGCCTAGATAACTTTTCAGAAGCTGACAGAGCCTTTACAATTTAATTGGTGTTGACACCTTTTGAAGCAATGCCTTGAGGCGCCGAGGGTCATTGTCTACTTTATCCTGCTTTTCTGCGGCTGCCTCCATTTGGCTACCTTGCAGCCTGTGGTGCTGTGGTGGCCCCTGCACTCTTCATTCATGTTTGTACTTGTACTGAGTCCCGTTACAAGGACCCTTGTTAAACGCCCAGCAGGCAGCACTGAATAGAGATTTTGACTATCTGGGATTTGAAGGCCTCTAGCAATAAGGGAGAAAGGCCTGTAAACACAAAAGTATCCCAGTAGCAGTGGGGCGTTAACGTAATCACGCATTTATGCCACAGGACCTCAGGACCAAGCTCCTTACTGTCGATTCACTGGCTATTAAGCCTTGGTAATTAGGTGGTTTCCCGTGACTTTTCTTTCCTGGGATTCACCAACTATCATTTTCCATATGTCCCTTTTTCCCAGAGCAGCTATACACCCTCACACATTCAATAAGCCAGGCAGATGGTACCATGTACCAGACTCTGAGCAGCCAAAGCCAATTCAGAACAAGAAAAAGGATTTGGCATGGCATTCCCAAAGCTGCCCAGGAAACCTGGATCGAAAAATCACAGAGGTCACACAGCCTCGTGATGGCAAACACATCTCTCCAGGTTTAGTCCTCCAGTGCCTGCAACCAGTGAGAGCTTTCTGGGCAGTCACATCCCCAAAGCAGTGCTAGCACAGAAGGTGAACAGGAGAGAGCACTTTGAGAACCATCTTTCACTTCATAAACAACACTTAACATGCCTTTCTCTGATGTTTTCTATGTTTAAATAATTACGTCTCTCAAGTTTCCTACTGAAAATGCACAGGACTCACTTCATTTGGTCCTAAGTGCCAGTCATCTTGGGGCCACATCTCAGTAAAACTCAGCCTCAAACATGGCATTAAGACAGTGAATGAATAAGAGTCTAACCAAATAAAATGGAAAATAACATTTCAGTTAAGTGAATCCAAGATATTAAAGCATGGCCAGAATGACCTCAGTGGCAATTTCCCATTTGAAAAATTCCTTGCTCTCCAAAAAAACCACTCTTGCTAGTCAAACCTGATGGCTGGGCTTTGCATTTTCCAACACTCTCTCTGCCACATTTCAGAGTCTGCTTTTCCACAGTTACTCTGAACTCCAGCAGTTCACCTACAGAGCTCTGACAAATGAGACCTGTAATTCCACTATGGTGCTGCCAACTCCTCCCACACTCAGTATCATTTGGTCCTTTGCCATCTGGGGCATGCTTGTCCCTGTATCCATCAACCCCTTGCTTCTATTGTGGAAAAAAGCAATCAGAACCAGGCCCCCGTGCACAGCTGCATCTCATGGAAACAGATCCAACTCCAGATCTTTACTCCTCACTACCTCTTTTGTTACCCTGCAGTTTTTCCTCCCAGACTCTCATTCAGTCATCCCCATTTCCCTGTCCCCAGCCTACTTGAAAGAAGGCTGCACCTCTGGGCTCTGTGTCTGAACCAGTAGCACAATGATACCTTGCCATTTGCCTAGTTAACCTGCAACCATGAGTTACCAAGATTCAGAACAAAAACTTTTCCACACCCCCACACAGCTGCATTCAACTGCAATAAAGGACTTACCTTTCTGATGCTTTATGAAATCCCTTTGCATCTTTCCATGTCCTTCTGTGGCATGGCACGTGGGGCTTTATGGAAGTTCACTAAAGTAAAAAAAACAGTGCAAAAAATCCCCCCATGTAGGCACATGGAAAGAAAGGAGTGGTGTTGGAGAAGCCAGGCTGGTCTGGCAATGAACACACACGATAGAGTGCCACACAAACCACCTCCAATGACAGGTGTGCTGCTTCAATGAGCTGAATGTAAATAGGCAAGAACAGCTCCCAGCTGCAACACACTTCAGGCAGCCTGGAGAGGTTTCCTTTGGCTGACAGAGGCAAATGTCTTCTGCAAAGATAAGTGTATCAGCAGCAGCATGAGCAGTGACTCTTTGCTGCAGGGGCAGCAGAGAAAGTCTGTAAGTGGCCTTTGTTTCCTTCTATTTAAGAACCTTTAGTGAAGCTTTCCTTCCATTATTGTGTTCAGACTTTTCCAAGTCCCACCACTAGATACCCACACATTCCAGAGTCATGATGCTTATTTGGAATATTTGCTGGTTCCCTAACAATTCATCCAAACTAGTACAAAGTACGGGAACTGTTCCCTCAGCTAGGACAGTTTTCTGTTGTGTGCCTGTCTTATTACCAAAAGGCTATGGAAAAAAACATTGATTTTTTTTTTCTGAAATGTTCAGTATCCTTCTTCTGTTGCTTTTTTCTTTGTTTGGTTTTGGTGGTATTTTTCCAAATCCCCTGCATTCTCTCCGAGATGGGAAGAGTGTATTTTTTAAAGGCCTTCTGCACCCAGAATCTGCTGAGATAAAAGACTCCCCATGTCTGCCCATCCTCCAACACACTTTACATGGGAGCTCTCTCTCATGCCCCAAACAGAGGCAGGAAGGGGTATCCCTGCTCTTTTGAGAGCTAGCAAGGAGAGGTTCTATTGAGGTACAGCCTACGTCTAGCAAGGCACAAAGGCTCCCCCAACATCTGCTACTCAGACTTGTATCCTTGAGGCTAAATAGTCATGCTGATTACAATGAACTCCAAAATCCACTTATTTTAGGGAGAAAAGAACTAAAAGAAGCCTAACTACATTTACAAGGGGACTTTGCTCTCCTTTGGGTTAGATTTATATCTGTCCTGGTTGTTTTCCAGGAGTTTACCTCTGATCTTCAGCACACTGAGGATGAAACTGTCCATCTGACTCTAGTTACTAAAAAAAGCAATACTGATCCTACCAGGCGTCAGAGGGGAGATTACAAATGAGAGAAGGAGCCACCCCAGCTGATTGGATACACTTCTAAATCCTTTCCTTTCCACATCCCGCATTTGCTCTTTATTAAAGCAAAAAATAATAATGCAGTGTTTACTTAGTGCACAGGGTAGCTGTAAAATTTAATTAATCACTGTAGCTTAGCTTGCTGAGATTTTTCAATGAAAACCGCTATAAAATGTAATGCTTGCTATAAAGAAAACCCCTCAAAATTGCCTGACTTCCTGCTTTGGTGCTGTACCTTATGGGACCAGAGACAGGACACTGCCTACAGTCCTGATTCAGCAAATTACTTGGAAGCAAGCACATACCTAAGCCAGTGGACACCAAAGTGTGCATTGATATGGTTGACTTGGGATGACTTAAATTGGTGCCCTACAGACTGTCGGCTTCTGCATTTCCTGTCCCTCTCCAAGGGAATCTGAATTACCAACACATCTTTCCGTTCTCACTTCCAAGCTTCCAAACACAGAGTCAAAGCATGAGCCCCTGTTTAACCGTGCCTTACTTCATTAATATCCCTGTGGGTATGGATGAGTGGGTACTGCACAGTGTTATTGTGAACAACAATTACATTTAGGATTGCTGACCTAGGAAAAGCAAGATTTCCCACTTCAATGCTGCCCCCCCCCAGACTTTGCCTGGGATTTGCCCCAAGGTGTAACACATGAATGCACATGGTGGTACAAAAGATCCATGCTGTATCTCAAGTGCTTCTTTTGCCTTCTGGGTAATTCCGTTTTATCATATGAATATATACTGTTGCAAGCTGATAATCCCCATAGATCTCCTTTCTTCTAAATCAGATATGCTAGAAGACAGTAAATATCTTTTTTTTTTCTTCCCCTAATTTACAGCCTAAAATAAAGATTAGGACATAGGGGTGGGATGAACATGCGATGTTTCCTCCCCCTGCAGGTATTATTTTCCCTGTTCCAATCTGAACAAAAATACCTCATGGGTTAATTTTTTTCAGTTACAAGGAAAAGCAGAAAAGAAGAGGGCCCTTAGTGAGGTACAATAACATGTGCAGGTTTTCTTGGATCAATTGCCAGCATTGACACTGTATCCTTCAGCTAGCAGTCTGTGATGAATGGTACCCTGTAGCATTGGAGAGAGTAACAGCAGCCAGGCAGCATGGGTGACTGCGTGCCCTCCTAACCGGCTGATGAATCAGGAAACTCAAGAGAGACTCCAAGTGTGGGAGCTGGAGTGGTAAATGTTTTCATCTTTCTCTTTTATGATCTTCCCTTCTCCATTTATATAGGACATTTTAGAGATTGAGCTTTGTTACAAACTATTAGCCCAAGGCAGTGGGTTGGGGACATGAGATCTCATGGAAAGACAGAGCACAAGAAAGTGTGAACAACTGGAACTACATCTGATATCAGGGGTTTGTTGTTGGAGGAATTTCTGTTTGGATTGTAGTTCAGACAGTTGCCTTGATGTACTGGAATGAAAATCAGCACCCAATGTGCCTAGAGACAAACCACAGAACTGTCAAAAAATACTTGCCTTTTTATCTCCCAGAATCTTGAATTGAAAATGAAAAGTCCCCATTCACCCACAGCACAAAAAACACAGCTTGGCACTCACAGCACTGCACAGTATTATAACAAGAAAAAGCAATTTCCCCCAAGAGCACCAACATGAGACACTAGTGTATCCAACTGCCCAGATTGCTCTGGCACACTGTGACACTGGAGAGCCTAATTTCAAGCAATCCCTCCTCTGGTAATAGCCAAGAGCCAGGGAAGCACCCACTCAGATTGACCAGATTTCAATTTGGAATTCATTTCTTGTTCTGCATTTCCTTCCATACAGTAGAGAAGAATATGGTATTTGCTAAGTATATTGTAACCCTTATGTAAGCAAGGCTTTGGCCTGTCTGTGACCAGTTTGTTGATGTGTGTTGCAGATTCAGCTCAGTCTGGTGTGACCTCTCTATTCCCCAGAAGCCACGGATCCACTCAGGTCAAGGTTACAGGCTGGTGCTTGCACACCACCCTGAGCTGGAAGCAACATCGTGTCTGTCAGGTACTTAAAACACTCAGCTTCTGCAGAGCTTGTGCATGGAGGTTGTGCAATGGCTTCCCAGAAAACAAAAAAACCACACAGGTGCTCATTTAAATGGCAGGAGGCAGTCTATAAGTGCCAAGAACTTCTCTGGCCTCAACTTGCCACAGCACTTAAATACCAAGATGAGAAAGAAGGCACAATAAAAACAGTATCTTTCCTGGCACTGTGTGCTTGGGATGGCAACACAAGAGGCTCCTAGAGAACACACAGACAAAAATCTACATGGAGAGTCCACAGAGAGAAAGCCACACCAGGGGACACCCCAGAAACATTTGATTTCTTTGATGGTATGGCGACCTCATTCAAATGTTTTAATTTAACCACAAATTAGTAGTGATACAATGCTATAAGATAAAATATTTCCTTGGGTTTACTCCCACACATCAAGGTGGGAATCACTGTGGGACTGAGTTCATTCCACGGGCACATTACAGAATCATGTTAGATGGCTGAGTAGTCTTGCAGGAGCTCTACAACTGGCCAAAATTAAAAATAATTGTCTACAGGTTGTTAAAATAGCCCTTTTTGTCCCTCTAATTGTGAGAAGACTAGTTGTGAGATTTCCTTCCTGTCAAATAAATGGTTTGTTTTCCACTTGAGGCAAACCAAACTGCCTACTGGGAGAGTCCTGCAATGGAAATGGCTGAGGAACAGAACTCCCAGTTGTGGGGAACCGAGGGCTTTAACGAAAGGAAATTGTTGTTTCCTTATTACATTAATCAGTTTACAAAATATGAGACCATAAAAGAAGAGGGGAGTTCCCCTTGTTAAATATTTACCATTAAATCTCTGCAGGACTCCTACCATAATTTGGGGAACAAGAAAAATTAAGTAATTTATTTCCTGGTCCATGGTGTACATGATGCCTGCAGGATGGGACCAAAATCTTCACCCTGAACAGAGCACTAAGGATGGAACTAGCTTCTCCCTCTGAGTACACCTTTGATGGGTGTAGTTTCCTCTCCTCTTTTGCTCTTCATTATTTTTTATTAAATTCCTTCATAGGAAAACTTGAGATCTGTGGACAAAGCTTTTAATGATAGGAAACTGAATGAAGCAGAGCCAGGCTGGATGGGGTTTTGAGCAACCTTGTCTAGTGGAAGGTGTCCCTGCCCATGGCAGGGGGACTGGAACCTTTAAGATTCCTTCCAAAACAAATAATTCCATGATTCTGTTAATGTTCACATTTAAAAACAGAGTTTGGGTTTGAAAAGCATACACCTCAATTAATGAATTTACAGACACAGCTTTATGTTCTAATAAAGTTATTTTTGCTATGCTTTTTAGTTAGTTTTTTGAGTACTTTTAGACCATATTTTGTCTGTCCTTGCTTATGGGAGTGGGAAATTCTGAGTCAACTAAACAAAAGTAACTTTCAGGTCCTTCAAGCAGATGAAATTGAATACGCATGTTCTACTAGGAAAAAAAAGAAGAAAAGAAAGCCTAACTAAGCCACAAAACCACAAAGAAAACTACCATTTTCACACTTAGATAGAAACACATTTGAAAAACTGTAATAGTAAATTCCCAGTCAGAAAGTAGGGTTGTCAGCAATTTAGGAGACATTCAGTGATGGACACTTGAGTGAGACAATGCCACATTAGAGGTGATTTGCCTGCACGATCAAAAAATACTGTACAGGTAACTCTTTGAGTCCATGAGGATTAATGACATATCTTTCTATTCTACCTCAACACAAAAAAATAACAAGAAAAAGTCTTCCTTGGTCTACCACGCCCATCAGAACATTTTCCCATCACCTTCCTAACACTCAAAGAACCCATTGATCAACTGTGTTCATCCAGGGGAGCAGCAACAAAGAAAAGGAATGAAGACATCAGTGAAGACAATAGAGGATGACTACAAAACCCTAGAGCCTGGCCTGAAAAATTGCAGGTGAGGCTGCCTTCAACAAGACAATATTCTGACTGGTGTGCGTCACCCTAAGTAAAGACCATATTTTGTTTATTTCCTCTGGAAAATAATGGAAAGAAGGAAGAAGAGTCTGAGGAGGCCAACAGAAGAACCCAGCAAGAGTGAAAAATGTTTTGGTTACAGCTGCAAGTTGCTCTGGCAACTATAGGAGATTCCAGGAATGTGTTTGCCCATAACAAAGCCTAAAATTGTCTGGAATATGCTGAAGTTTCTTATAGTTCAGGTACACCTCATATGTAAATAGTCTGTGTCACTTTTAATAGAAACAGTAGAAATACTTGTTCTCCAAACAAGGCCAAATAAGGTTGCAAGAATTACTTCAGACAGGAAAACTAAGCTTTCCTATAATTCCAGTAGATGGTAAAATTCTGTGGCCTTTGGCCCTGAAAGTCTGGCCCCAAAAGTGATGAGAGTGACGAAGACAAAGTGTTGAATGTAGCTGTCAATGGTGGATTCCTGAAGTATCCCAATAGCCACAACACACAGAGGTTCTGAGTTCACAATATAACATGAGCTTAAGAATCAGTGCCAGACTTGACCATCCCCCCTAACCTGACTTCTGTCTGGTGGTATCAGACCTACTGGTCCAGTCTGGGAACCAGGAACAGTCTATGTCTCTGTTAACTAGCAAGAAGATGCCACAAGGAGGGAAGAGGTGAAAACATTCTCATTGGCCTCGTGGATCTCTGTTACTGTGATACAAATCCTGGAGAGAGTAGGGTCAAAACACACCACTGAAAAAATATAAATTTCCAGCCTTGAACTTCAGCCATGCAAAGACCACCTTTTCACCTCCAGCTCTCTATGGTTTCAGGCCAGAGCAGCCTGTTATTGCCACTTGAGTGGTGCTAAATGGAGTGGACAGAAATTCATATTGAGCCAAGCTCTTATGCAGAACAACCAGTTGTCCTCCTGGTCTAGAGACCCAACAATGTGGATGTGGAAAATGCAATAATGGCACCATTAAACAGCCTCAAAGGCTCATTATTCCAAAGCAAAGATGAGGCACGGTGAAAAATGAGTACCCACTATACTTATTTCAACAAGCAAAAGATATCAGACTTGGCCTGGTCAGTACTGAATCTTTTCGAAGCACTTGGAGCTTTTTTCTGCTATATGTCAATAAGGTCAAACTTCCAGAGTTAACCTCTCAATTTGCATGGCAACGAAACACAAGAGAAGTCATACATTTATCAATATAACTTAGAAAAGATGATACAATAGAGAATTATACACATTGAAACCAAAACAGAAGGACTAAATAAAAGGACTCCACCTGCTTTTAATTTGAACCCACAACACAAGGGAGAAGTTAAAACTCAAATAGGTACATACGTTCCTTTGAAAAGCTAGATCTGTGCCTGAACAAAAGAAAGAGGCTTTTCACTTACCTCCTGTGGTATCAAAGAGCCCATTAAAAACCAATAAAATATTATGAAGCTTTTTCCCTTTGTGAGAAAGTGCAATTAATATCCTTCAGCAGATGATTATTGATTTTTATAAAGCAATTTACAGGCTTCTAAAGTCATGATTATTCAACCCTCTGGGGGCCAGAAAGGAAGAGTTTTCAGAAGTAGGAATCGTATTCTCATTTCCACATCAGCACAGCCAGAATTTACAGACTTCTGGGTTTTTTTGGTTTTGGGTTTTTTTTTTTTTTTGCCCCCAGGATATTTTTGTTGTTGTTGATGTTGCAGTGCTCCAGCACAGGATTAACCCTTTTATTCTCTCCCACCTGAGACAGATTTTTTTCGTGATCTGTTCTTGAAGTATATTGCCTGTCAGATATTTATCCGCCGCTCACGGCTGGTGGGTTGGATGCTCAGCAGAGTAGACTTTGTGTCAGAAAATCAGCAGCTGCTCATATATCACGGTGGTCATTAGTAGAGGATCATTCTGGACCTTTGCCCACAGCACCTTGCTATGGCAAGAGAAAGGCTATAAAACCCTAGGCCCTGTCAGCTGTTGTCATTTAGGTGAGAATTTATCAGGTCTCAGAGTGCCCTCTGACTGGATTATTATGAATAATGAATGAAGCTTTATGCCACACTGAGGCATTAATAAGACTGGGATGACTGGGAGAAATTCAGTACAACATCATAGCAGTAACTTTCTGCGAGCGAGTACACAGCTGGTGGGCTTGCTGGATTCAGCCTGTGTTAGACACTGGCACTGAAATGAGGAGCTCATTTAATTATTAAGCAAGAAGCACAATGCTTTTGGTTTAGCCTATGGGTGGTATTACTGACCTGCTCACAGAAAGCTCACAACAAAAGGCTTTCTACCCTCTAACCAAACTCATTTTCTGCTCTTAAGAAGCTGGATCACTGAGTCCTCCCCCAAAATAAAAACAGTGAATGTCAATCGTCATATTTACTTTTAATCCAGCTGAAAAAAAAAAAGGCTATGTAATAGCAACCATCTAACAAAAACTCCCTAAAATCTCCTTACACAGAAGTTGTCTAACCTGTTGGTGATAACTCTGGGGATATTAGCCAGGATTACCGATTTTCTTTCTTGTTTTTGCTCAGTTCATTCGATATGTATCCCTACGGCACACAAATGAAAAACAGGGAAGGAAAGAGACAAAAAGGCAGCCACTGACCTAACTTGGAGGGAAAAAAAAGCAACAACAAAAAAAAAAAAAAAGAAAAAAAGAAAAAAAAGCAGATGCATAGCAGAGACTATTGGCAATAATCTACCTCCTGGTGCGGCAGTTCCAGCTGCACTCCAGAGGAATGAGCCCACAGAGCTGACAAGCACTGGAGGCTGTCATTTATCTTGGTACCAGCTCCACTAGGAAAATTATTTTATGGGGCTGGACACACTTTTACAGACTCTTTAATACCTTAGGTGCATAATATCATTAAAACCTTAGTTTCCCAGTATCTCATATTACTGTGCTCTCAGCAAAAACAAAAACTGCATGGTCTCTTTCAAATAAACATGTTCTCTAAACTAATTTTTTTCCTATTTATTTGGCATGCAGTCTCCTGCAAATCTTTGCTAATATTAGGCCAGGTCTTCATTCCTCCAAATGGCTCTAAATAAGAAGGCAGGGAAGAAGAAGCCAGCCTGAAGATCACCAACTGGAGGCACCACATCTCAGAAACACAACTCTCTCAGACAAATATGCAATTTCATATAGAATGGAAGAATAGTTCAGCTCATTCCTCACACACGAGCAGTGCTAGGACTTGGCCTAACTCTCACATCAGCCTCTCCATTAACTGTTTTTGCAGCAGAACCACTGATACACAGCCAAATTATGAACAGAAAGAAACTTTTATCTTTTACAAAGGGAAAGAGCCTTTCTGGCAGGGACTGGACGTAAGAAACAGCCATTTGCAAAGGTTCAGTTTCCATCTTGCTTACACAGTCGCAACTGGAGAGCAGAAGAACTGCAAGGAATGGCAGACTGGGGACACTGCTCCATGGGCAGCTTGGAGAGGCAGCCCCTGCCACCAGGGACAGCCTCGGGCACACAGCCCGGCCAGAACTTTACAAACAAACACGTCAGACAGGTTTAAGAAGCTTTTCTCCAAAATATTATCAACTTGGGTACAGTATTAATGTTATACGTTTTGAAATATACTGTAGCAACTCTCGACGTAAATATTAGGTACATTAAAAGGCCTTTACTTGTCCCAGCTCAGTTTCTGCTCTTTGATCCTAACTGCTTGCTTCAACCTTCAACCTCCCTGACTCTCAGATAGAACTCATTTTTCAGTACAATATTCAAGATTTTGTTATTTAAGAAAAATCTGACCAGGAAAAAGAGGGGAATACCCCCCCCCCCCCCACTTCTTTTCA
>VZRM01006301.1:5468414-5533414 GCA_013397955.1 Grantiella picta
CCCCCCCAATTCTTTTGAACAATACGTTAAGTTCTTAGGACAGCAAATCTCATTGTAATAAAGGAAGTCCAGTTCAGTCTCTGACTTGCAGTGACAATATGGACCCTTTTCCATACTTTTACTACTTCTTTGAGAAAAGCAAATTGTAAAAAGATGACAATCCCTTAATTCCTCTGCTACACAGAAATAATGTAAAATGTTACATTTTCATTATTTCAGTGCTAGACACCTCTAATTAAAAGAAAACTTGGTGTAATCTGGAACTCTGAAACCCCACTATACAATTACTGAAATAGCAAGATTCCTATAGATTTTTCATTTTACTGGATTTAAAATATTTATCATTACTATCACTCACTGTATATATTTTGGATAATATCTTCATATTTTTACCACTTTGATCTAGAATGCCTCATATTTGCATCCTGCCACTTTTGTTATGTATAGGGACTTTAAAGATGACAGTGCAGTCATGTATGGTTTTTTAACTTGTGGATCTTTTAATTTATCCATCTTTCTAAGAGTCAAGAATGTAAATAACCTATGCTTGATTCACATTGGTGAAAAAGCTTTGAAAAGCTGTTTAGAAAGCTAGGAAACAGAAAACTGAGTTTTCTCCCTTTTTTTACATTTAATAATCTTTATGTCTCAAAGTAGTTTCCATCTTAGCAAGACATTTTGTATGTTCACGGCATTTTCTTCTGTAAGGACCTCCTGTTTTACTTAAAACAGATAAAGTCCTATTTTGGAGGGAATAGCAGCACGAATGGGAGTAAAAAGCAGAGTCCCACAATTAATTGAAGCATCATGGCAACAGGCTTTGGTTTGTTGCTGTTTTGTAGGGGGTTTTTTTTGTCTTTTTTGGACTTTGTGTGGTTATAAATGGGGTTACATACCCTTACAAGACATCACCCTTTCAACAGCAGAATACAGCCAGGAGAAACCTGCCCAGTCTTGGCAGTGTGAATCCTCCCCATCTTGGAAGAAAAATCACCAGTGGAAAAACGTGTTTATAGAACTTGCAAGAAGTTAATTTTAGTTTCTTTTGTGATTTTTAAATAGCCATTTAGTATTACAGATGTCTTTCTGCAAAGTAACATTGCCAGTGACACCTAAAATGTGAGAGACTAATGAAACATAACTACACTTCTTTTTTTGACTTTTTTTCTTTTTAAAGTCACTGTGCTGTGGTAGGTGAGGGTTTATCCCTGCAGTTACTTCTGAGCAATCACAATGATTCAAGCTGTTCTCATGTTTAACAAATGATGACCACAATTCACTGGAAAGTGATATTTAGAGGCAAACTACCCTCCTCCTCTCCCTGGGGTTCTCAATGTCCAGGACTTACACAAGGCAAAACACAGTGATTCTTGAGAAAAAAAAAGGGGGGAAAAAATCTGTAATTCGCAAATAATGGCAAAAAACATAGCCTTAGAGGCAGTGAAATACTTTGTGAATTCAGTTGCATTTTGACTACTGGAAACAACTCATACAGAAAAATTAAAGTTGCCTCCTCTGAGCAACGTTGAATTTTCACATGGCAACTCTCCCACCTTTTTTCTAGTGTTCCATTATAGTGGAAACAATATCTCAGGGGAAAAGAAAAAACACCCTCTCAACAGAAAACCCCTAGCTCAGATCCCTTGCTCACAGTAAGGTCTCCATACAAAGTCCACCCTTTACATTCCTTTGAGCCACCCAAGATTTTTGAGTGCACCTTTGAACACCAGGAACAGCCTGTATGGCCACACACGCACCAGCCCTTTGGAAGAAGGCATCTACTGGTGAAATTGAGACAGAGTCAGGAAACAAACCTTCACTCTCAGTCCCCATCCCTCCACACAAATCATCTGGTACCTTATGGCAGAGGGGCTGCAGCTCCTGGCTTGCCCCAAGCTGGTTTTTGCTCTCAGTGTGGTTCTGCAGTCTTCCATGGGAGCTGTATGGGTCTTCTTCCCTAATTCGGGCCAAAAAAAGTAATAGAGATGAGTCCAGCTGAGTTTCACAGAAAACCCGAGTCACAGAATGGGTCAGAGGGAAGGGAGCAAAGCGGGTCATGTGGTCTCACCTCCTGCCCAAGCGTAGTCATCCCAGAGCGCATGGCACAGGATTGCAGCCAGATGGTTCTAGAATCAATCTCTGTTGCTGGGCACACACACACTCCAGCTTTTGCTCTGGATGAAAGCTACAGGCAGCCACACTCGCATCTCTCATTTAAAAACGGGACTCTTCATGCAGGGAGACAACACTTTGTGTTTTGACTTTTTGGGTGCATAATCTAGGAACATTGCCATTCCCACCTTTTGATTGCAGCTGAGTTAATGGACACATGTAAGAGCACGAATACTGCCTAATCAGCTTTATTTTATTATCAGCAATAATTAGTAGCAACCCATTAATTTTAAAAGTTGAGGTATACACTGTAAAGTTAATGAGAACCCAGAGTCAATTAAAATAACAACAGTTAGGGCATTTTATTGATTTTTCAGCTATCTTTTTTCTGAAGCAATTTTGTGGCACATACCACAAAGATCATCTGTGCTTCAATGCAGATGACCACTTCCATTTAAAAACTGTTTACTTTATTATGATTGAACAACACATGCTGCTTTAAAAAATCTGCTTTACAATTATATATCTAAACTACGCCATTTATACAATTTTGTAAAGCTTTAAACCATCTTTCAAGCTTAAAATTTCTTAAAAGTTGGATTAGGAAAGTCTGGGATAGATGAAAGAAGAGAATAGTCTCTCCCACCCCATATTTTGTATGTGTTAATTCAAGCTTCTCTTCTGTAGAAGAACTTTTTTTTCCCTAAATTTATTTCCAACTACTTTTGTTTTCCTTGAGGGACCTTTGAAACACTATATTGCTACTTTTCATGTTTTTTATTTGCCCTCTGGAACAATAAAGGCTCAAAGGTTCATAAATATGCATTCTGTAAATGTATTATGCTGACAAAGTGTTGCTCAGATAGCTGCTTTTGCCTTTAGGGAATGAATAAGTTTACAGCATGCTTAAAAAACAGTGTAAGGGGAAAGAGAGGGGGGGAAGCTGTGTCAGCGTGTGGGCTGAAAATGGAACAAAAGAGTTATCCTGAATGCACAGAGAAAAGAGAAAATAAAGTTAGGTAAGACAGCTAGCACCTTGCAATAAGCAGGGGTGGGGATCTGAGAGTGCTGCTGAGCAGGGATGTGCTTGAGAAGGCATCATATCTTGTTTTCCAAGAAAGCTGTGTAGACAAGAGTTCAGAAATCAAACTTTTTTTGTCAAGTTTGGCATACAAATCAGGGTAACTCCTTTTTTCTTCCCAAAATATTCAGTTCCTGGCAGAGTCCTCGTCCTGGTTCATTCTGATCACATCAGGCAGAGATCTACTTCTGCCTCAGTCATCTCTGCCTCGCTGGAAGCTCAGGGCTGGTGCCTGTCGACACATACACTTTTGTCAAGAAGAAAACATTTAACAATTAAAAAAATCATTTAAACACATACCTCCAAATTGGCTTATTAATGTCGATGTGACATGTAAGACTCCAGACAAGGGAACTGGGTTTGCACGGCAAAGTTTTGGTAGCAGGGGGCAACAGGTGGCTCCTGTAAGAAGCTGCTGGGAGCTTCCCTCACGTCTGATGGAGCCAATGCCAGGCAGGTCCAGGCTGCTGGCCAAGGCAGTGGGGGTACATATTTGGGATAACATATTTGGGGCACAGGCAGGAACTGCAAAACAGAAACTTCAGCCAGAGAGAGAAGAGAAAATAAGGGAAAGAAGCAGCTCTGTGAGAGCTTCAGTGGTCAGCAGGTCAGTGAGGTCAGCAGGTCAGCTCCGAGGTCAGCGAGGAGGGAGAGGCAGGTGGTGCTCCAGGCTCTGGAGCAGAGATTCCCCTGCAGCCTGAGGTGCAGCCCATGGTGAGGCAGCTGTGCCCATGCAGTTCAGGGACATCCACGGGAAGCAGAGATCCACCAAAAAAACTAGAGAAAGGAGTATTATACAGTGATTCTTCCTGTCTCCTGAGGATGAAAAGCAGAACCGACCCAGCCCAACCTGCTTCCATTCCCACCTGGAATCATATGCATATACACAGACATGCTCTGCCTCCGCTCTTCACAGGATGACGACTTCTTCAAAAATTACTATCTGTATTTACGGCTAAACAACCATGCCAGTACTGTGAGGTTACAGGTGATCTCTTAGACCTACAAATTTTAAGTCCCTTTAAGACATTTCATATGGATAAAATCCAAAGCGATAATGCAGACAACCAGTTGCTACATCCAATTTTTAATAATCTTTGAGCTAGTGGCTCAATGTCTCCTAAGCACCTATGTTTTCCTACTTAATTATCTAGGTTTGTGTCTGCTTCTTTTCTCGGTGTGTGTCATGGGATCATCTATCTTATACACCAATACTGGCTACTAAAGTTACACTTTGTAACCTAAGATTGTCTTAAGCTAACTTGGTTTTTCAAAAGCCAATCTTTCCTGTTCTCTTTCACTTCATTCCTTCATTTTATGTTACATTTCTCCTAGGCCAGGATTAAATATTTAAAGCTTCTTGATATTTTTTTAATAATATTTTTTCCTACTCTTGCTTTGTTTCTTCTTCTCAACTGTAGGAAAAGGCAATTTCCATTTGAGCAGTTAAAAGGTACTCCTTTAGCCACGTAAACAATTAACAATGCTTGCAAAAGTAAAATATCAACAGACTATGAAACCACTTTCAAATAATGTCTGGCATGTTGTATTACAGTATTCTCAAAAAAAACCCCAAAACCTCTAACTTGAAACCAAGTTAAAAATCTTGTGTGACTACATACCATAAAGAAAAGGTAAGTTTCTAATCTAAAGTTGTTCTCTTCAGAGAAGGCAATTCATAGCAAAAATAATCATCAAGCTGTGCCTCATCAAACACTTCTCCAAATGCTGCAAAGGGAGCATTGCAAGATGTATTTCCTGGTACAGACTCTCAGGATACATCAGCCTGCTTTGCTGTCTGGTGCTCAGGGAAACCCCAGACACTGCTCAGGGCAAGCCGGGGTGTTTGAGAACACAGAGCCTTCATTTAGCTCTCTGATTTTCCCTGGCGTGCATCCACCAGGGAGAGCCTGAATTCAGCCTGCGCCGCAGTTCCCCAAGTGCAGCGAACGATGCACACCCACCCCAGCCTGGGAAGGTGCCTGTGTGGATACAAAGGGCTCGGAGGGTGTGGCGAAGGCTGGCTGGGAGTTTCGCTCCATGAACGGGGATGAAGAGGCAGTCAAATAATCACATCTTCTCCTGTGAAGATATGAAATGATGTCCCGGCTTTGCCCCTCTTGCAAAAAGCTTCTACGAGAAGCAGCAGGGGTCTAACAGCCTATGAAGCTTCAGCTTTAGCCTGAAACTCTCCCTGACAGGAAAGTTTGAAATAGAAAACGTAATTATTTTTCTAGTCCTCTCTGTTCTTATAACTCCACTGGCAGGCAAGCACAGTTCTGGCCACAGGCAGACAAATCCCAAAAACCTGATGTTTTTTCATAATCTGCATCACAGGTCAATATATTGTTCCACTGCCACTTTTACCATCCCAAATTTGCTTTGCTGGAAAGCACTTCATCTGTTTGAGCATATTTACTTCCATACAGCTTATTATTTCTGAGTTAAAATTATTAAAGTTGCCATCTTCGATGTACACTATGTTCCTACATCTAGAATTGGAATGTTTGCCCAGTTATTTCTCAGCCCAATTCAGGCAGTGACTCGGGATTCAATGTAAAATAAACTCACAACCAAAAGACTGCTTTCAGAGTACAGAATAAAAAAAGGAATTTCATTGCTTAACACTGGAGTGATCTCCCTCTTTCACAACAATGCAGGATCAGTAAATTTTCTTAAAAGTTTTTCTCAAAATAATTAGGAGATTGTCTTGCAAAAATGGAGCAGAGCAATCCAGGAATAAATTTGGGGCAAAGGCTTTAAAAAACTCCTGGTAAATATATTATTATTAAGGATAAAAGAGCTTTAATCTATGTTTTCAGCACAAATCTAGATACCCATATTCAAGTGGCAAATTAACTTAGTACTCCTAAACTCATGCAAAACATGACTTGGAGCTGAAAGTAGCTGCTCAGTTGACAGGACGTCACACAGATGTGCCACAGCAACACAGGAGTGTTTCCCCCATGAGCCCTGAACTGTGCCAGGCACTTCGCCTGAGCTCTGCCTGCAGACACAGCCAGCACAGGCTGGGCACCTCAGCGTGACTGTGTGCCATTTATTTCCCTGAAATGGCACTGATTGCAAACATGGGAACAAAGTCAGATTGTTGGCCACCAGTTCAGTTATACCCCTTGACAGTAAAAACAAATTTTCCTGGTACAGACCAGCCTAGGTTTTAAACTGAAATTGTAAATAACAAATCTCTGACAATCAATTAAGGACGAGGGAAGGGGGGATATAATAATCCAGTTTCCAGCAAGGTTGTTCGGTCTGCAAGCATTCATTGGCAGAAGAAACGCGAAAGTCATAAAATGAAGAGGGGGAAAAAAGTAAGCTCCTGGGCTATTCAAGACAGAGACAGACACACTGTGAGGGTTTCCAACAGAAAGATAACAGATCAAGACAGGGGATACAGATGCACACATGTTCTGCATCTCTCCCATAGATCTAGTTTAATAAAGCACAAATGAAGATCATTTTTTCTTTTCTTTTCTTTATCTATTATTAGGTTTTCAAAGTGTGTAAGTGTGTCTTAATCAAAAGAACAGTTCCATACAGCTCTTGACATCAAAGAAGAGCATTTCCAAAGCTATTACATTATCAAAGCAAGATTCTGTGCAGAATCTAAGGTGAACCATTGGAATAATCCTTCTGGGATAGAGATGAAAAAATGCTGCATTCAATGTTGCCCAGAAGCATCCAAAGCAATCTATCAAAAAAGACATAAAAATATTGGGCCACACTTACTTGATGCATGTACTCACCACTACTATTATTTTCCTCCATTTTCTCTTTGTCTGCTTAGCTACTAATCTTACCTTTGTCTGAAAGTTCCTGCCGTACATATGAAAGTACCAGAGCTGATTAGTGAGTCACAGGAGGAAATGACCTCTGATGTGCTTCAAATCCATACACCTTTTATGTATTTGAATCACATTATGAAAAAAGAGGTGTTAAGGCAAAAATAGCAGCATTGTAGCAGCACGAAGGTGAGAGTGCCGGACGTGAGCAATCCTTTTCATGTGCCCTTATTACATTTTCACTGTGTTGAAGTCACTTATTAGAGACTTCACTTCTGCTTATTGAACATACATTTAAAGGTAAACTATATTTAACTACAGCAGTTTAGTTGGATGACCCATTTCCATAAAAGACTTTGCTAATCCAAGCAACCATCAACTTAATTATATGCCCTATACAATACAGAGATTTCTCCCTTCAGCTGTGTGAGGGAAGCACCAGTTTCCCTGCAGAAGTCTGGTAGCAGCTGTGGTCAAGAGAACAGAGGGGGTGGGGGAAGAGAGAGAAAGAAGGTAAGGAAAAGTTACCAAGCACAAAAAAGCTGTTCCATCTGACAACAGTAGTTAACTTACTCCTTGAACTTAACATCTGGCAGCATTTTCATCTTCTGAACACTTGTAAAACCTTATGGTACTTTAGACAGTGGGAGTTCCTTTCCAAAAGAAATTTTAACAGTACAAAGAGACCACAAAATGCATTGCTTACTGGGACAGGGAATTTTCTAATTCTCAAATCACAGCTGACTTCAAGAATACCCTAGAAGTTCTCAATTTTTCAGACCAGTTTTAGCATTAATTTTCAGCAGAGATAATATACATATGTGGAAAGGTTGCCTCTATATTCCTCACCATTAAGGAATAGATGTGAGTAGATACAGATACTTTTCTCCTTAACTGCCTAACAAGGCCAGTATGGGAACCAGAGAAAACTTCACTGCTACCAAAACATATCTAAAATCAATATCCACAGAGGAAGATTTTGTGAAACCATGGTTCCCACTTTTGAATATCCACCTGGCAGTGCCAAGGGCCTGTTGGGGGTAAGGAACAGCTTCCCACCCCCTGGAAGGGGGCACAGTGGCACAGATGCCTTCCTGCTGCTGCAGGAGAGGTTGGCAGCCGATGGTGTGGGATGCTCTGTCCCCAGACAGGGCCATGGAAATGAAGCCAGTTAGAGGCTACCATGTCCTAATTCCTTCTTCCCTGACAGTACTGCTAAAGCTATGCTGGAAATGGAATTTGGGTTAAATGAGGTCAGCAAAGATTTACAGTTTGATATTAAATGAGCTTTAAAGGAACTCCACCATTGCCAATATGCAAGCAGCACCAAGAGTCACCCAGCCACAAACACCCACACGTCCACTGTGTGCTGTAGAAAATGTTTGCAAACAAGCTTCACTCAATGCACACATGTAAAAAAGCCCTTTTAAACGGTTTCTTCCTGACACATTTGTATATTGCTGCATGATGGTTGTCCTCAATATGTGGAATTAACTCCTGCTCCTTCTGGGAAAGATTATTTTTGAAAAGCAAAGGATGTGATTAGGTGAGGATGACTTGGCGACTACTAAGTTCCTGGAGTGGCAGTGCTCACTGCATTTGCCACGCTCTCTTAATCAGCACCACCCCAAAGCATAAAACAGCACCATGATCTTAAGAAAAATGCAATCCAAACCTGCTGTGACCCAAAATGCAATAGTTTTGCCTCAATCGATGAGACAGCATGTAATAAACAGCAAACCTGGAATGAATGCTAAGCTTTGCATAAATACTATTGCAATTAAAATAGGGTTGAAGTACTTGCAAATACTACAGATTCATCAAGAACGGTCAAAATTGGAGAAAACTGTGAGGAACTGCAAAAATCATCTATCAAAAGGAAACAAAGAGCAACATATACCAAAAGAAACAAACATTTTTCACCATGGTCAAACACAAGAGAATGCATTACAGAAAAAATAATGGAAAACATAATTTTTTTCCTTCCAAGTGAAGTTTGTTCCAAAATTTATTTTAAAGCAATTGTAGAAGTCGACGCAGCTGAAGACAGATCTTTAAAAATATTATGCTCCTACATCAGATGAAGGAAGTTCCAAAATAAAGGAACCAGACTGCAGCTTTCTAGCAATGCAGATGCAATCTGGAAGACACAGATCCTAAACAACCCCAAGCATCAAACTCAGTGTGGTGAATCTGAAAACAGGGCAGTCAGGAGAAAAGGTGACCACACCGACTTTTGGAGCAACCTTTGTAATAATTCCCAGCCAAAACCATCCTGGGGAAATTCATACCTTTACTACACGAAGGAAGCTCTCCTTCTGAACAGGGCCACTCCTTTTCCTCACCATCCCAGCTGTATTTTCTTTAATCTTAAGGCCATTTCCGAGTGTGTCCATTGCCAAGATTCTCCGGCAGCCACCCTCGCAGTGGCAGGCTGTCCTGCAGTACCGGAGCTCCTCACGGCGGGCAGCTCCGGTGACCCGATGGGTCCCGTTTGATTCCCGACACAGCCCGCTCACTCACACCAGGGCTCCCTTGGCAGAGCCTTATTCTGGTTCCACGAAGCCATTTATTCACGGCACGGTAAGGCAGGAACAGCCCGCGCTAGGGAGGAAGCCCCGGGAAGGAGCCGCTGGGCTGTCACCCCCTCAGAGCCCAAAGGCGGGAAAGGCTCGCTGTCCCTCAGAGCCCTGCGCTCGCGCCGTGCTCCCTCACCTGCCCGCGCCACCTCTCCGCGCCCTTCCTCACACAAAGGCCTCTCAGCCGTGCTGCCACCAGAGCCCAGCCCGCAGCCCGACCTGCAGCTGCCAGCTGAGTTACCTGCTCCAGGTGTGTTCCACAGCACCTGCGAGAGGTTGGCAGCCTCCTGCCCCGGGATGATCTCGGCTGCAGAGCTCAGGAGCGCCCAGGAGCGCTCCCAGGAGGGGAACACGGGGAGCCGTGCCGGGAGCTGCACTCACCGGGCTGCTCCTCGGCAAGGTGTACTGCCCTGCACTTGTCCCTTCACTCGTGTCCCCGCGCACACACGGCAGGAACGCGCTGCAAACCTGCCGAGAGAGCGGAAACAAACACAGGCTGCTCTTCCGTCTCATCCCATTTGCACAGATGTCTGGAGATGGATGTAATAAAGCTTTTGTAGAGCTCAAAGTTCAGGAAAAACAAAAAAATCAAATTAGCTAAATATTTGCCACCACGCTGCCCTAGAGGGATCAAAAATCAAGAAACATGTTCACAGACAGCTCCTCCTTAAATATATGCATAAGCTTTTGGACAACTGGACAAATGATTGAGTTATGACTCTACCTGATACAAAAAGAATAGTGATAGTCAAAAGCCAGGCAATCACTATGGAAATACAGTGAACTGAGCAGCTCTTTAGAGCAGTGTTTAGGGCTTATATACTACATTTAGCATAGGCTGTAACATTAAAGATTATTATTTATATCTTTACTGTCTTTAATGGTCTCTTATTTGCACTACAGCAAGCAAAAAAGAATCTTAAGACAAGTGAAATTATACATGGAGCTATTTATTACAGGTAAAATGTCTTCCTTACTCATTTACAGTACCTCAAATATGGTGTAGGTAAAATACCACAAGAAACTGAACCACCCTGGGGAAAAGATGGAAGGAGGCAGTTATAGAAAAAGATTTCTATCCTACAGAAGATGTCCCCTTTTTTGCCTGCGCATTTGAGAGACTCATGTATTCTCTTATTTCCTCTGCCTTACTTGTCTACAAGATGACAAGTGATGCCCAACTACTTTGGCATATCATATTGCATTGTGTCATTCCACCACCTGCCAATGCCAGTGGCTCATCAAGCCTGAAAAATCAAAAGCAGTAATTTGTAAGAAACTGGGGGGAAAAAAAAACACCAAAAAAACAACACACCCCATTTTAAGCCAAAAATAGAAACATTCATTTTTTATTAGTAAATAAGACCATGAAATATTGATCCACAAAAGTAAGTGAGCATGAGCAATGTAAGTATCAATCTCATAAGCAGCTTTTAAAGCATTTCAGTATTTGTGTATTGGTAGCTGTGTGGAAGACAACATCTACTTCAGACTAAATATGATTCTGCAAAATGCTGCTGCTCTTTATACTTTAAGGGCAGCAGATCTTGTGATGAAAGAAAAGCTAGAGAAACTACTTGTTGTAATAAAAATATTATTATGGAACTATGACCAAACATGCAGTTATCTTTGCTGGCAACAATAAAAGGCAGTGCTATTAAAAAAAAAAAAAAAAAAAAAAAAAAACGCTGCCTGGGTCCTCATTTGTTCTTAAAGATTAGTGTTGAATCAAAGAGAAATATACTTCTTATTGAAGCACAGAAAAGTCCTTCTTTTTTATACAGTCTACATTTATCAACAAAATTGTTTCTCAGGAAAAAAAAGAAATCACTGTTTGCTTTGCTCTGCAGTGAATCTCAATGGAGAAAATACAGACAGAGAAAACAGCAAGTTTACCAGTACTGGCCAAATTATAGCAATTATTTTGAAAGGTGCTATCCTTTGGGTAATTGTTTTGCTCCTTGTAATGCTGCAGAAATACTCTTCACAAGAGTGTTTGCTTAAGATCTAATCCCACGCCATCCTGGAGCACAACTTGAGATCTTCACTAAGGCAAGTTTTGCCTTCAAAATCTTCCATACTGTGTCCTCTCAATTTTCTTGACAGCTGCCACGTGCACATTGTTTCGTGATCATCCTTTGTGCTCAACTGAGCTGACATCAAGCCTGCTCAGAGGCTCCTAGTCCAGCTTCTGGGTAACCAGGACTCTGGCAAAGTAGTTTGCAATGTTACCAGAGTCCCAGAATGGAAACAGCTTTTTGTGTCCCATGAGGGAGATGGGGTATGAAATCACAAAAGCCATCTCACCCTCAAATCACAGCAGAGGTACGTGAGAAAGCAAACACGAAATTACAGGACAATAAGAGAAGGTTACCAAGCCAGATGCTGTGGAAAGGCTGTCACATTGAAAGGGAAGATTCTCAAACCAAAGCTCAAGGAGCAAAGCGGAGGGTAAAAAGCAGAACCAACAACTAAGCACGATGTAAAATGCAGGATCCCACAGAAACTGGGAATGATAAAAAAAGGCCAGAAGCACTGTAGGAACTGGCTCCACTCCAGAAAGAGCAGGAACCAGGACTCCTGCTCACTCAGATAATTTGCTGTGAAGCGTTCTGCCTGGGAACATCTGTCTTGAACACGATGGAAACGTGCAGTGTGCAAGCTGCATACAAAAATAAAATGGAAAGTAAGACATAATTAGGGTCAACCTGTACAACACAGGGTCATGAGGGTAAAAGTGTGCCATGATTTTCCATACTGAACAGCAGATTAGGCTTTCCAATGGCACTCAAATTATTTTTTCAGAGACCCAGTCAAACCCCCCAAAAAACACTGACATCCACAGAAGTGCTCAGTACATGTGAATAACCAAGTCCCTTTTTGGTGGGCAAAGATGGGCATCCATGGAGTTCAATGGAATAGATACTCCCTTGCCATACACCTTAAATCACCCAACAATCATGATCTGTTAGGAGTTTGACACTTTAACAAATACATCAACAAAAAGTAGTCCTGAGACTATAATGACACGGTCTTCATACGACAATTATATAACTAATTTCAAATGAGGCATGAATATATGTTTCCTATTTATGTTCTGTAGCAGAGCAAAAATTATTCTGAAATACCTCCAGCACTCTGTGTTCACTGTAGGGTACACGTAAATTATTTTAAGGGAATAATACATCTCCAAGGACATTTTAATGGATTAAATGTCAGGAATGAAATACTGCATTTCAACTTAGCTAGGACCTTAAAGAATGAATATAAAGACAATTATTGAGAGGTCTGAAGAACACTATTGATTTCTTCGCAATTTAAACTCTGAGGCACTTAATGTAGTCAAACAGAATTTCTATTGCAAGTTTTCATTACATAAAATTATGAAGCATGTAAAGTTTATGAGAGAACTGCAGAGTGTCTGATTTAAAAGGAAGTTGTGTTTTAGGACTGCATTTTAAGCGCAGAATTTTATGCTCGATTACTGTGAAATAAATTACAATTATGATCTACAGTCCTTTTCGCAGTAGCTTGATGGTCCTATGCAAAGCCAGAAATTAAACATCACAAGGAAATAATAAAAGGGCCAAATTCTAACAAGAGCTCCATAAAGCAGTAAGTTATACATTTGGAAGGTGCTTTGCTGCAGGCAAACGGCTGCCAGCATTTCAAATCAACCCATAACGCAACACTCTGCAGGTGTACCTGTGCTCAATACAGAAAATATTCTCACACAGACACACCATTTAGTTAAAATAGGATTCTGATCATCATAATGGCACTCTTACTAAAAAAAAACCAAAAACCCCAAACCCCCCAAAAAACACAACAAAAACATACCATGTCTAATTTAACTTTCTTAGAGAAAAAGAAACAGAAATCATTACTTGCAAAACATACCCAAAATTCTCATACCACACTGTGTTACAATACATAGGGTATGTATAAGTTCCCTTTATAAAATCTATGGCAGTTTTTAGAGCTATCAGAGCTGTTTAAAGAAAACATTCAAGACTGAAAACAACAATAAATGGGAAGAATATGGTACCTATGAGAAGTAATATGTTCCATTTCATGGATATTACCTGAACATCCATCTGTTTCTATCCATTTGGGACCATTGTCATCAACACATGCACTCTCGGAAAACAAAAAATAAAGCAATTCTCAAATAAAATACATTTTTTTAATAGATTGCTAACATCATGAACACAGGCAGAACTTCTTTTAAAAAGCATTTTAGCTCAAACAATCACTGCCCTTTTGTATCATTACAACTTTAAAAGATGACAGCTTTCTAGCTACTGCATTGGAGGAGTTTCACAAAGTCTTCTTGGGATTTGTGACATTGTGAGGGATGGCCCAGCGCAGCAGCAACAGAACACCAATACCAGATAAGGGTCACCCACATGATCCTTTGCCCCTTTTGCTTCAGCTGACAATTCACAGTGAACTGCCCACTGCTTCTAAAAACTCCAGGCAAGTGGGTCATTCCTTCCAATTGGTTATCCCCAGGGAGAATCAGGAGCTGGGGGAGGAAAGGGAGCAGCCCAGAGGCCCCGTGCTGGCTGCTGGATCAATGGGCAGTGTCAGCAGGCTCCCAGTTAATGATGCTGCAGCCAGCACCAGCCTCGCTCCCGGCCACGCTTACCACAGGTACCCACACAGGACACGGGGGCTGCAAAAGGCAAATAATTGCCTCACTTTGCAGTATGCAGGATTTTTTGTTAAAGGTGTACACCTTGCATTTTATGTTCACAGGATCAGTCCTTAGCTTTGAACAAAGGAAATACGTTCACATCCACAACAGGGCAGTGTGACAGCCAAGGGCAGCCAACAGCAAGTGTATCTGTGTGACTACAGATCCTCTTACAAAGCTTTGCTGTAAAGAATGCTATTTTGTAAGCCTTGCTTATGTATGTGTACATGTACAAAAATTCCACATCTATGGAACAATTTTTATTATGGTTTAAAATGAGAAGTGGCAAACAGACAAAAGCCACCAAAAAATAACAACCACCAACAACAAAAAAAAATCCCACAGGAAAATACAATCACAAAACAGGGGAACCCTTGTCCCATTTGTTATGCAAGGATGGAGCAGTTGAAGTCATCTCTGTATCCATGTAAGCTCTGGAGTGGAACAACTAAATTATGGAAACAAGATGACTGTACAAGGTTCTTCAAATTACTGACTTACTATTATTGGATGTTCCCTGCAAAGAACCTACAAAAGCTTCTCTCACTCGAGGCAAGGTTGTTCAGCCAGGCTGTGTTTCAGGATTCCTTTCTTCCCTGCCAACTCAATAAAGGTTTTTAAGGTAGTCCTCAGCAGTTTGTCTTATTTCTGTCTAGCAGTGCTTCTGCCTTTGGCTGGAAGGCAGAAGCATTTCAACTGCTCACACCAGACTCAAGCAAGATATCCTTCTTTGGAGGCTGAAATCAGTGCAACTACACTTCCTACACCTCTAAAAAACTCTTTTCCAGTGAGGAAAAGTACAGCACGAAGAATTTTACTCTTAACACATCACAGTATGGAGAAATTGCAATCTGAAACAATGACTTGTTCCAGAATAAGGAACAAAAATTATTATTGATAAAAACGTGTACTGAATCCTGCAATATGAAATTACCTTATCAAATACTCTCCCACAACAGAGGAAGCTCTGAATCATTTGCCACTTTTTTTTCTTACTTTTAAATTGAACACAGGCCTTGTCAAAGGTCCAGGACAAGAATGACACACAGCCACCACCATCCTCCAGCCAGACTGGTAACTGTTAAATGATATCTTATAACATCGAGAAATTATTCTTGGTTTACAGAAATTGCTTCCTCAAAGAATTTGACAAATTTTAAACTGAATCTATTTGCCATATTCTTTACCTGCTCCCAAAAAGTTTGTGATCAGAAGTTTCAAATTTTGAGTTCTCATTTAATACAAGGCAAAATTTACCAAAACAAACTACTGCTCTGAAAGCTGCCCCTGCTCCAGTCATTTTCCTCCACAAATCTCAGTTTGCATAAATCTCTCCACGCAAGTTTCCACCAACACTTGAGATTTAAAAGTAGAGTTCCCATAAACACCAGTGACTCTGATGCATGCTGGCTTCCCTCCCTTCCCATCCCTAAGCTCCCTTCCCAAAACAGGCTCCAGAAACAGAAGCACGATGTTCAGGATCCCACCTTCCCTGCTTCTGTGATCTACCAGGAAACAGCAGACTTGAAAGGTAACAATTGAGAAAATCCAGGCCATAAACACACAGAACTTTTGTACCAAGTTTTGCTGCCAGAAGTTTTATTTTACACTAGAGTTGCAAATGAATATAGTGTACACATCATACAGGATGCAGAAGTACTACGTGAACATATTAGCAAATTTGTTAACAAATTTTCAGAAAATAAAACATCCTAAGTTCTCTCTTTGTTCAAACACTTGACTTACCTTTTTTGCAATATAAAGAACATTTGAGGAGTGGCAGAACAAAGAATGACCATAACTTGTAACTGAGGAGTTTCTGACAGCACATAAGGCAAACAAGGTTTACAGTGAAGCACTGGAGCAGGCTGCCCACAGAAGCTGCACAATCACCCTCCCCAGAGGTTTTCTAGATCTTGCTGAAGCCCTAAGCTCTGCTCTGAATTCAGCACTGACTCTGCTCCCAGCAGGAAGCCAGACTAGAGACCTCTCTCAAGGTCCTTTCCACTCTGAATACAATTTGATTCAAGCACAATCAGCAGCCAAATTCAAACAGATCAGTGAATGCCTCCTGTTTTCCCCTCTCCCAACAAAAAAAACAATACTCATCTTTAATGATCATCTTTACAACAGTCCAGCGTGACTGAAATCAAAGAAACAAGCAGCAAATTAAGTGCACAGCAGAATACCAACACCACATTAAAAGGCCTTTGCGTGATTTAAAATTCTTTTTGTAACAGCAAACACAGATTTTTTTAATTGCTCTTTACACATTCACAATTATCAGCTGCATAACAATACCAAATAAATTCCTAGTCATTTTTAACTGGGAGATTTCCTGTCCACACTGAGAAGGTTTCTCTCAGCCCTCAATACACTGGCAGTGCCATGTTTCCTGCCAGTGTCCCAGGGAAACCAGAGAAAGAGGGGCTGGGAGGTGGAAAGGAAGTAAGAAATCCCAAAATATCTCTGTTCTATCCTGGGGACCATTTCTCTCTGTTGCTAGGGTTTAAATGAGAAGTGGAACTATCAGGAAGGACTCAATAATGTCTTATTTTTAATTCCATGCGACAGAAAATGGCAATTAAACAAAAGATGTAAGGCCTACACCCATCACTAAGGCAGCTGTAGAAGAACTAATTGCATAATGTGATACAAGCAGGCAACAAGGAATAAATATAAAACCTGAAAATTACTAGAAAATTTTTTGTGCCAGCAAAAAAATGATCCTCTAAAACAAAATAATTACTTGAGCAAATAAAAAGTCAATAAATGTGTGTATACCCACACCAAATCTGACATTCAGCTCTACACTCCCCAGTTCCAAACTTCTCAGTTTTACAAAGAATTTTATTTCTCCACCTCAACACAACTGAGGATAGTTATGAGCAATCAAAGGTCAGACAATTTGATCAACAGTGAATCTCTGCAAACAGACAATCTTCTACCTCTGAAAGCGTGAAGTCAGATTGTGCAGCTACACAGAAAACCACACACCCGCCACAGAGGCAGGCTTGGTTTGGTTTTTTATTAGGGCAGAGTGGATGGAGAAGCAGTAGAGCACTGAGCTCAGTCCTAGACCTAGAGGGTCTAGGTGGCACAGGAACAAAGGGGAGCGTTGTGCCCAACACTGCGTCCAGCCAGGGAAGCTCTTAGGCATGTTCTTATTTCAAGCAAGAGTTAAAAGCACTGAAATCAAGTTGCTATAAAAAGAAAACAACTGTTAGCTGTACATGCAGGAACAAGAAAAGACAAACTTTGAGTAAATACAACACAATTAAGGGAAAAATCTCTTTATCCGAAATGACGCAAAACTAAAGGCCCAAATTCAAGGACTTTCAATGTACTTGGAGAAACATAATCTATTCCACCTCTACAGTACTGAAACAAGACCAGATTTGTGGGGTTCAGGTCTCTTTAAAACACAAATCAAGTAGTAATTTGATGGAGTGCCTTCTTCAGCACACAAAACAGTGAAAGCCCAATGACAGTTTAGTCCTGTCAATTTTGATACTTTGAAGGGAGAAAAGAAGTCAAAATGACACAGAGGTTAAATCAGTGAAGATGAAAGATAAGAAAGAACACAGATAGTGAAGAGGGCTGGATTCTGATACATCTAACTCTGAGACTCTTGATATGTGGGCATTGGAGAAGTATAAGAGATAGAAAGGTTGTGGCCTTGGAAAGCAGGCAAGTAAAATTGTCAGGGATGTTAAAAAATAGCCTAGAGGGAGTCAGAAAGAAAAATTAGATCTTTGAATCTGAACAGGTCTGAGCCTGGCTGGAAGCTAAAGGAATCCTCTGGAGATACATACAACCATGGGAGAACCAGACAAGAGGGTAGAAGCACTGCATTTTGGGGTAATTCAAATAAAGTGTAACAAAAAATACAAAACCAAACTGGCACGAGGGTGTTCATGTACACAAAATTAGATGAGAGGGAGGAAAAAAAAGGACAAAGTATTGAAGATCAGAAACAGTTAGGATGATAGGTGCCACCCCTTAAAGACAGATGAAAAAGAAACTTGGTTGCCAGTGAAGGAAGAAGTAATTCAAGGAAAGGAATGAGAGGCATAAAAGATACAGAAATAAAAGGGGCAAACTTGTACAGTCAAGAGGCAGAAAAGCTCAGTTCAGAAACAGATCCCGAGAATAAAAACAACGTTGAAAAGCATCTTGTCATGCAAAAAAATCAGGATTGAAGATTTTGTATCAAGAATGAATGGAGAACAAAAATGAACAGCAGAAGTGCAACCAAGCTCAACGAGAAGAAAAAGGTGAGATAAAAGTGGTTAAAAAGTCCATTTGGGAAGAGGATTAAAGCAGGTAAGGCAAAGCTGAGTCCAAAGCTGTGTTGTGCTGACACACTCTTCAGATATTCAGAAAGGCTGGAATGGAAATTGAGAAATTACAAGAGAAAATGTCTGGAGGGAGGAATGGAGACAGGGCAATGTGAGAAGGATCCAAAGAAACCATGTACAGAGAGGCAGATACAGATAAAAATAAAGACCAGTGAGTCAAACGAAGTGAGGCCAATGAAGGAAGGAGGCAGCTGAGAAGATGAAGGAGTCAAAAAGGTTAATAGACTGGAGATCCCAAAAGGAGTGAGTGACAGGGTAGAGGAGAGAAAAAGACAGATAAGCTGAAAGAGAACAGCTAGTGATCAGAGGAGAGGAATTTAGAAATGAGAGATAATAAAGTGAACAGTAGTAAAGACAAGGTCATGGGAATGATTGAGGCAGTGAGAAAATCTGTCTAATAGTAGAAATCATAGGCATTGGGCTGGAAAAACAGAATGAAGAACAATGGATTTAAGTACTGATGGGGGAAAAGAATTGGGCCTGTCCATGGGGAGGGATAAAATCTAAAAGGACAGAAATGAGTTGAGTTTAGGAAAGTCACAAAGAAAGATGCAAACTAATGACCATTAGGAAAACCAGGCACAGAGGACTTCAAATCAGGAAGAGGGTACAGCTGACAACAGGGCTGACGAAGCAGAAGACAGGAGTCAGAGAACTTTAGGAGTGAATATGAATGGAAAGCACTTTTTAAAAAGCATCAGAGAAGGGAATAAAGGTTCGGAGAAGAAAATAAAGTTTGAGAAACAACCCTAAACATCTATATTTGAGTCATGTTCAGAAACATAAGAAGCACCTCATAGGGCAGGGTCAGCACCTCTATTTCCCTCCTTGGCAGGAAGATCTGGTTTCTCATCCAGACTAAACTAGAGATCAGCAACTCAAAAGACCAACACTGCTACTAGCTAGATAATGCAGGGGTGTGGCTGGGTTGGGAAAATTTTTACTGTTGAAGTAGATGGAGATTATTAAAGAATATTAAAAATTATGGAAAAACTGTGATTTGACCTCTGCCAGCCAGCAACTTTATGTCCAGATTAAACTTTCAGAAAACAAGACCTGAAGGCCTTTGTTGACTCTCCCATGCATCACCTCCTGTTCCTACTAGCTCACACACCCGATGCAGCATTCACCAGCATTCCAATTCAGCTGTTCAGATTCTCACCACACTGTGTAACAGCAAAGATAAGAGATTAAGCAGACAGATTGCTGCAAACAAACATCACTGCGATTTTGGGTCCCACTCAGAGGTATCTGAGAACCACTGGCATAAAAGTTCTTCTCCATTTCCAAGCCTCTGTCAAGAATTTCACTCTACAGCTTTCTTAATCATGAGTATGAATAAAACACCAGCCTTCTCAGACACTTCTAATACTGCATTTCATCTTCTGGTATACTGGCATGTTTTTAAAGTTTCTGCTCATTACAAAAAGACAACACACTTCTACTGCCTGCTCATACAATTGGGAGCTGGATCATTAGAAGTGCAACAGGAGAGGGAAAAAAACCCACATTACTCCCTGCTCCCAAACCACTGACATGCGGCGAGTATAAAAAGTGAGCTGAGCACATCATTTCTATCTACCCTACTGATTACTGTTTATTCAGGTGTGTAGATGTGGTTCACTCAAAATTACTGGAATTACACGAAAACCAGCCTATATATAAACAAGAGCTCACAGGATTGAGGCCAAAATGGGAGCTCTGTTATTTTTATGCTTTATCATATTTTCATACAGCATGAAAAGAATGTTAAATTTAGTTTTAAATTTTAGACAAAAACACACAATATATTGGATGTTGAAGTTTTAGACAATTTTTTTAAACAAATAATACAATAATTGTTTTTTTCCAGGTACTGTCTTTTGTTACAGTCAAGAAATCTCACCTAGAATCAACTACTGGAAGCAGTAAGTTGTCCACAAGATAGGTAGCATCTACTGTAACATACATACCTATATATATCTAAAAAGAAAAGTTTGATAAAATATCATAGAAACACTATAATTATTGCATTATATTTAATATCTATTGTTTTATTTCTACTGGACTATTGCACAGCACGGGAGGTTTTGAGACAAAGGAGATTTTATGCAATGTCATTTAAAGCACAAAGTTCACTCCTAACACAAGTAAATACTGGAACATTACTGAAATAAAAGGAGGAGCTGGTCAGATATTTTGGGTAGAAATGTAATACGTTCTGTTCAAAGAAAATAAACACATAATGCTGTACCTGAAAATAAACAGTGCCAAAAGTCGCCATCAACATACGAAAATAGAATGGTGGTCTATAAAGGAAAGTATTTTATAAGCACATAGCATACACTGGAGTGTTGTAACAGTCTTAGCATTTTCATATGTTACCAGGTACTTCGCTTTAGGGATAGATTATACAATCCCCACTTATGTAAGCAGTTTGAATAACCCACACTGGCTTTTTAGTTATAGAGTTTGGTACCAGAGTCATCTGCACCATCCATTTCACAGATTTTAAAACAGGAATAACTACTTCTTTTCCTCAGCACAAGATTTAATCATAAAAATAAAAACAAACAAAAAAAATCCACATTGTTAAAAAAATTTAAATATTTAAGTATGCACATTTGCTAACTCTTAAATCATTATTCTTTTACTCAACAGACCTTTCCAGAGGAGGAATATCTATTATCAGTTTTTTTCAGGGAAAGTTCCGTACTTTATGCCAGATACAAATAGCCTGTGTTGGATTTGGGGTGGGGTTTTTTTGTTAGGTTTTTTTTTAAAAAGGTCTAGCGCATTTCAAAACAAAAAAATTATTTGAGTACTTGTACATATTAAGAGCTAATTCTGGCAGTCAAGCAAGTATTGTACTGCCTTTTTAAATACAAAGCATTTCATTCTATGACATATGAATCATTGTTATAGAATAACTATCATGTTTTAAATTATATAGAAATATAATAAATGAAACCAAATCTAGAGGTTGCTAAACACAAACCGAAGTGTCTCAAATACCTTTTTCTGACAAATTGTTCCACTGAAGCCCTATAAGATTAAGTGCACACAGAAGTGATAAGGAAAACTACAGTTTCATAGAATTTGTCGTAAGATAAGCTGATGATCTGGTGCATACCATTTAAAAACACCCATTTTTTTGCCAAACACAATCTCCATAGTATTTGTAGTTTTAAAAAATACAAAACCAAAACTAACCCTGACCTCCCTTGAACACAAACGCCACAAATGGATTTTTATTCTTTGAGTATTGTATCAAATAAAAATTACAGCTGCACAGAGAAACAAACAAGTAAAAGAAAATCAGAGCATGCACGGATGTGACTGCATCTAGAACCTCTGCGTGTTATGTACATACTGCTGCTGCTTTTATTTGAACTAACTTTTTACCCACATAAAGAAAAATACTTAACTGACCATAACAGCTCCTTAGCCGCTATCACTGATAATAATTATGTTTTGACAGTTCTGTAAAAAAAGTTCAGTCTTTGAAACTCAAGACATTTCATTTCACTCTCCATTTTTATCACATTTAAAAAACAAGACACATTCCTTCCTTAACAATGAAAGTATTGTACAAGCATACCCCAAAAGGCACTAGGGTCTAACAAAAATAGTCAGCATTTCCTTTTCAACTAATAAAGTATCTGTAAAAGTTTGCATATATAATTATTTCCCAAATTAAGGCGTGACAACATTCTCTTAAACATAAAAGCTATAATTTACTTCTGCTAAATATAAAACTAAGTCCCAGGATACAGTATACAAAAATCATATATTTATGTAGAATACATTTTGTGTTATACTAGACTATCATATCTTTGCCAAAAGATTTCTGTATTTAGAAAAAAATATTAAAATTTAAATATACTGCAAGGTCACTCAAATTATTTTAAACACAAAAATCTACAAACAGTGACATATACACAAACAGTCGGGAAGTTGTAACTTAAAGGTGACATCTTTTAATCAGACCTGCTCAAACGACAGCCTCAAAAGAACCCTATTTGTTACAAGAAGCATCTGCATGGTTTTAAGACTGAACTATGCAGACTCCCATTGCCCCAGGGCAGTGCTGCACAAGTCTATTGAAAAAGACCTGATTGCTGAATCAACACCTTAAATTTTCCCAGAAAACTTTCAACAAATGTTTTACGTGTATTATGCGAGCATAACAAAACAAAAAGGGATGTTACAAAAATTTAAGCATGACAATTTGTCCTTAAACTATTTTTCCATTGCATTTGGCAAGCAGAGAGCTAATTCTATCACCTGTCTACTCTTACAGCAAGAACTGCAAACTACGATTCAATATAAAATACAATAAGCTCCTGTAATAATGATGTTCCTCTTGGAACAAAGACAGAAATAAAGTTAAATGTCCTGATTCATACTTTCCATAAATTACTAAAAAGGTGAGAGATTCAGACATTTTGCTTCTTGATAACGAGCCTAATATCTGTATCATGTGCAAAAGTGCAACTGTGTTTTAGAACTGAGGCCCAACTGCATACAATTTTGTTATTACAGAACATATACTTGAACCCACTAACATGGAAACCGTGGTTCACGGTATCTTAAAATTACGCCTTACGTATTTAAACCTGTCGAACAACTGCAAGTCAGTATAAAACACAAAACCCAGAAATAAACAGAAAACAACAAAGCCTGTATATAAACTGGTTTACGATTCCAAGCACAACAGTAAGCTTCAAATTATTACAGGGTGTAACACGCGGAGAGGTGGCTGATTTATTTAAAGCACTGGGTTGTTGCTGCTCCTGTCCTCGGGCTGCAGGGCTGTTTAGCTGCTGGCGGTGTGCGCGTGCATACGTTTCGCTACATCGTACACGTAGGTGACGTCTGGGCGCTTCTCCGGATCCGGGTTGATGCACATATTAACTAATTGTCGCAGCTACGAGAGGGAGAGAACGTGACAGGAGCGTTGGCCTTCTTACAAGCAGGATTTGTCCATTACCACATTCAAATTAATAGAACTGGCAAAAATTAGCCACACAGCGATTCAAGCACACAGGCAGCCCTCCCTCTGCTCACACACTGCATGCAGCTTTATGCAAACATGTATGCAACACTCCCGTGGATTTCTACATTTTGCACTGCTGTCCAGAAAAACTGATGAGCAAATTTAAATTCTAACTCTTTTAACTTTAGACATGCATTTAGTCCAATCCCACATAATTTATAGAAAATTCCCATGTTTCTGGAGGGCTGTGCCTGCAAAGCCCAGAAGGCTGAACGGAACACAGAGCAAAGGTAAACGAGGGCTGCTGGCTCATTCAGTCCCAATACAGGAGTTAGCCAGCAATAAATGGCATTTCTGCCTGACAGGTCCCAACAAACAAAAGGCAGTGGTGCTCCATCTAACACACAGTTAACCCCCAGAACCTCCTGCTGCCAGGAGCTACCAATACACACACATTCATACGGCAACTGAACAAATTAAACCCACTGAGAGCTATCTGTTATAAGGACTCCACCCTTGAGGAAATTTCTGAACTCAAAACTGGAAGCTGGGAAAGTATTTTGGGAAAGTACCACATTATGTTGGCCCTGTTACTCCACTTGTCCACCACTGAAGACATGATACTGGAATAAATAACCTTTGGTCTATATCCCAGTATGTATTCCTTAGGATTAGATTGTTTATTGTGTTCTTTATGTAAAGAGGCACTTAATTAACAAACAGGTTCACAAAAGCCTATATCTGGAAACAAACAAATCACTATTACTACAAAATCCCATATTTCCAGAAACATCATAACTTATTTGGCCTTTTTTTTTTTTCAATGCATATATTCATGTACATATTAATGCACTTTTTAATGCACATGTTCAGTATAAGCAACCCCAAAGAGCTTCCACACCGCCTGGATGCTTTTCATTGCCTTCACAAACTGTCAGGACAGTTGCAGGTTTTTCCTCCCTCCACTCATATGATTAAGAACTTCTGACATGAGAGTTTAATATATTGTATGGATAACCTTCTGACAGGGCATCTATTTTAAATTGTGTGCATCTCCTAAGCATTTTTCAGCATGGAATATACCTTGCATATTTACTTATTAAAATGTTTATAACGCTTCGCAAAAACAACTTAACCAACTCTGAACATCTTCCTTTATGCTTTTAAGCAGCTTTGCCAAATCATCCTGGATCTCCTTATAGCACTAGGGACAGGAGGGGAGGGAGTGGGAGAACACTTCAGCAAACACATTGTGATCCCAGTCTTCCATGGCAATATATCGAATTTGATTTGGTCTCCCATCCAGTACCACTAGGTACAGTTGTTTAAAAAAATCTGTAATTATTGCAACTAACACAGAGTGACCTCATCACCCTCATTATTCAAAAGTAACATAGGCTGACTATTCAACCCTGCCATTGGAGAGTTTCCTTCCTGCTTCTTATAAAAAGAACAAGAAGGATTTAAAATTATAATTATATTCCTTTCACTTTTCAGAAGATTAATTTAAAGACATGGGAATAGGAATTCCTGAAGTTAAGGAAGAAGCACTGCATACCACTATAATATAAAGCTTTGTCCATTAGTTCTTGCAGGTAAACTGTACATGATGTACAGGTTTTTTGTATTCAACAGTATAAAAACTATGCCATTAGACATCCCATTCTTTACCAAGAAGAGCTCAGTATTTAAAAATGAGATAATTCTGAAGATAGCAGTCAGATTGCTGAACTGAAAAGAAATATATTAAATCAAAATAATCTGTAACGGACTTGCTATTTGAACCTTAAATACACTAACTATATTTTGACTAATGGAGTTATAAAAGCCATCATATTGCTTCTGGCAGTCAATAAATAAAATACAATGCCAGTGACAATAAAAACTACTAGCTTGTAATAACTCCCAAACATTTGAAGAACAGAATGCTGGAACTCATTAGTTACTGTAAGAAATAATAATTGCCAGCATGTAATACCATAATAATTGCCAACATGTAATACCAACATGCAAGCAAAACAATCCCCTGCAGAAGAAGCAGGCAGGACAGAGGATAAGCAGAAGGGACAGCACAAGCAGAGATGAGCAGTTTGCCACGCAAGACCTCAGACAGCCTGCATGAAAAACAGGAAACACAGAACATTCAATACCACCAAGCCTGAAATTACAGTCAAATAAGCAAACATTTTGTGAAGAGAATGCAGGTCTGATTTATCTGCAAAATACATCTAATCCTCAGTGTATACATTCATCTTTCTCTGTGAAGACTTTCATCAGTTCAACAGAACTGCACACAGCGAAAAGTCTTCATAAAGGTCCCTGAAGGACTGAAACCTACAAAACCAGCATCAGAGGGGAAGCAGAGTGTCCTTTCTCCTGTTTTTCCTAGCTGTTTATCAGTAACTTGACTGTTTGTACAACAGCAGAACTAGATCTTCAAAAAATTTACCTGTGAAGCACTTTAGAAGCCTTGTCACAGACCTCTTTAAATGGTGGTCACTGCAATTACTGCAATATATCCATGTCCCTCCTCCCTTGGCAGGTCCAGAATCTCACTGATAAGGCAGGAATGCTGAGCTGATTATGCCTGGGACACTACACCATGATAATGCAGATTCCTGAGTAATTTCAAAATCCTTGAGCCCTTCTGAGCCTTGTAACTGAACCACAAACCCTTGGAAGAAGGTGAATTAATTCTGCTATACAGGATGGAAAGTTACAGAGTCTTTCAGGACTGAAACTGGGACCACACTGGATGCTAATACTTGGTTAGAGCACTAATCCTTTACTCCTACAGGAATATCCATTTCAATAAACCTGAAATCCATCTGTCAGCCCCTCTAGTACTAATAAAATTTCCAGTGTATCAGAAAAGCTCAACAGTGTCATGGGAAGAGGCACTGGGATTTTAAAATCAGACTATCATTAGGGATGGGAGTGATTTTTTTACTACCTGGCATAGACTGGCCAAGAGGCAGAGCAGACTTATGACAGAGCCAGAGGGACCTCCTGTTGCATCCCCAAGCTGCAAACTGCTTTGTCTGCTTATTGTTCTTAACCTCCTACGTGCACTTAGCACAGTGACTGTCTTTAGCCTGGAGCTTAGCCTGACATGGGAGCAGTGGGACACAATTGCTTTAACTTTAGCAGGTTTTTCAGCTATGAAATAAATAATTATCACTCAAGCCAGGAGGAGGGCGGAAAGACAGAAATATGACAGGCAAGTACATTGCATTGTTAGGCCGTTGAAAAAGAGAAATTTTCATATAGGGAATTTTGGATTAAAAAAACCACTCGCAAAACCATTCTTCCTCTGAATAGAAGACCTTCTTGAAGCCTTTTCTGAGTGCTTTTCTCAAGACCTGCTGGGAACTAACACTACCATTGTCAAACTGCTGGCTCCTTCTGCTTTCACATCTGGGTAGGAAGGTGGCAATGGACTTTAGAAGAAATGCACCTCAATCAAAGGGAAGATTTTAAAACTTCATCATGAAAGCAACGTGATACTAATATTAGCTGACAAGATTTTAAGAGTATTGATTGGAGGTGGCAAGGGAGCCCCAGCTTGGAATTCCCTAAAGCAGAACAGCTTTCAGTAAATGCTGAGTACTCGCTCTGAATACCAGATGTTTTTAAGGGATATTAAAAAATTGAGATATCCAAAGTTATCAAGCATTTGAAAATCTTGGATTGTGTCCACCACTGAAGCAACAGTTTGTGAAAATGCATCTTAGACTACTGAAATTTCTCAAGGTTTTTAGAAACATTACCCACCTGTCCATCTAAAGGTGCATCTTTCTGTCACACTCTCTGATGACACAGATGTGACACATTACTAAGAGGTTACTCTTATAGAGGGTTCAAAACTTAGAAAAAATGTTGCCTCTTAAAGATCACTATAATTTACTTCCAAAAATTTTCCTGAAAAAGCATTTGTCTTATATTTCATAATGAAAGTATTTACACTCCTATATTCCAGGATGCAGAGATCAGCACTCGGTGAAGTTTTTATTTCAGAAAACTCTTCTGTAAAAAATGAAATGGGATTTGCTGTTCAGTGATCCCTGATCTTTCCTGCTCGCTGAGTGTCCTTCTGACCTGGTTAAAGGTTTGACATCTGTATTTCCAGTACAGGTGAAACATCTAGGACAGTATCCTAACATGACACATAATACTTGTTTGTTTCTCTTTTCTACAGCTCATGCCAGCACAGTATTTCTTCATTCAAGTTTAAAATGGTCTATTTTGGTGCAATAGGTAATAAATGTATGCTTTCCACATACCTTAGTGAAGACACAAGTCTTCATAGCAGAATATAAAAAATATTCCCATTACGGTTTCCGTAACTGATGGCTTCTATTAGGTAACTATTTTCTTACCTATCTTAATATGTATAATAGCTCTGATTCTCTCATTATCTTTTAAAATAACTTCTATGTATTTTGCAAATAACTGGCTTATCCAAGGTGCAGAAGTACATGTCTGCTTTGAAATAAATAGAATGTAACGTGTCGTGCTTTGCATGTGTTTGCAAAACAAAAAACCTATAGAGATGTAAGGAAAAGCTGGAATCTCTCTCCCCATCCAAACTCCAAGACCTTCTATCTGGGCCAGACTTTGATATCTGCCCCTTGGCTGGGAATCCACATCTCCAACTTCACACTTAGCTGCAGCGAAGTAGCCCTGCAGGCAGGCCAACTTCAACGAACCACTAGTGGTATCATCATTAAAATCCTGCTGAAGGTCACCATGGAAACCGCCTGCTGAGGCTCCGCTGCTGCATTCGGCATCTCCTAATCAGCTACCATGTGAAATGCAAATTCAGACAGTCTGAAAATTAGTCAAGAAGAATAGAGGATGAGGATGCAGATATGTGAAATATTCATGCGCTTCATGGAAAAAGGAAGACAGCATGAATGACACAACAAAGAACGGCCCCTGACATTCTCGCTACCATTTTGCATTATTGTTCACACCCCACTGTATTTCTAGGCCTCCAGTTCTGAAGTTGGTTATATGAACTGCCATATTTAGAGTCTACAATAAATAATAATTAAAAATGGCCAAGGTAAAATGACTAATTGGCAAACTCACAAAGAGGTGCAGTGTATAAATTACACAATAGATCATTATTTCATCCTCTGTAACGTCACTGAATTCTCTTTTTAAGTCCAGTTTGTTTCATAAAAGGGGAAAAATTGTCACTGTATATACAAAACAAAACACTGAGCAGTAATCTTTTATTAATAGTCCAATCACTGTCTTTGAATGCAAGAAAACTTAATGTTCAGAATTGCAACCCCACTCTATAAATGAAATTGTACAATGCTTTATGTTTATTAAAAGTATTTCAGTGCTTGTGTTTGAGTTTTCAAAGTAATCTTTAATTCATGTAGTCTGAATTCAATTAGAATTGGTTACTAATACCTGCTCTTTGGTTTACAGCTTCTATCAGTTTGCCCTGTTCTTTTCAAAGCGGGAAAGTATTTCAAAACTGGCATCTCAGAACATTAACAAGCAAGCATTTATATTTTTTTCATTCTGCTACACTAAGAAAAGTATTTATTTTGTTTCATTTCTTTTCATTTTAGAGCTTAGAAAAGCAAGTACTCCCCCTTAAATGCACTAATGACAGTAAGAATTGCTAGCTCTCAGCTTAAAACAAACACTGCTGCGATATGCATGAGTATATTGTTCAAATTCAATTATATTATGTCTGCCTATATTTCTCTGAAATTTTGCCTTGTCAAGAACCACTCCTTCTTGCAAAAGAACTGCTGTTCAGGTGTACTCAACAGCACATCCCAGTTTCATAATGCAGACAAATGGGAAGTGAACAATTCATTTTTATTACTGAGTTACATTATATCTATTTTAATATATATAAAAAATGTTCCTTGTTCCTAGAGGAACAAGGCCAGTGCACTAATTTACTGCGCAACATAAACTTGTATAGTTGTGCTTTTAGAAAAACATACCATGGATGTAAGACTCTATCCCATCCTGGCATGTGGTACATATCACTGAGCATTCTGGGAAAGCCTTTTGTCATACTTGCAAGGAAGCCCAATGAAATTAAGAATCTTATAGTGTGACGTTTCCATCATTAATACCCTCAAATATAAATCATGAGAGACTTGTTTTGACAGGAACATTTGAGTTCGTTCAACAAGCAAACACTTATAGGCATAATCTGCAAATAACATAAAATCACACAAGTTCATTTACTTCCCTGGAAGCGTGCCAGCTTACATAAACTGGGGATCCAGCCCATGAAAAGGAAAATTACTTACTTCCTCTGAATAGTGATCTGAAGGGAGAGGTGGGTAGTCACACTGTTCTATCTTCTTGCACAGAGAGTACAAGTTCATTTTATCACCATAAAAGGGACTCTGCAGTGCAGCCATCTGTTTAAAGAAAATGCACAGTTTTCTTCTGCGTTTTTAAGTAAACCTATTTTGTCATAAAATCTGTAATACCAACAAATCAAAAGTGATTCTTAATGACTCTCAATGCTCTGCTTAAAGGGAGTGTTGCAGTGCTAAAAACAGAAGTTCCCAAACTATTCCTGTAACCACTGTATATACTTATTCTGTGCCAAACAACCATAGCTGTCACAATCCTTACACTGCAATATTTGAATTGCATACCATTAGGGGTTTATTAACAGACTATGAGGGAAAACTTACAGTAGCTTGTCGTTTACAATATTGCTGAGTGTGGAGGGTCCTTGCACCACAAGGGAGACAAAAAAAAAAATCCCAAACCATACTTTTCCTCTGAAGACATTTTGGAAGAGAACGTGTAACTTTACATTAAAATATTTTCTAACCTAAAGCAATGCATTGTGTAGATAATGCTAGATAATAGTAGCATATTTTGTAACCTTCCACAGCCATGAAATCAGACTTCAATATAGCTGGGTTTTTTGAAAGCAAGAAAGAGCTACCATCTATACTTCCAAAATCTCAGAACTCAAACACTTTATAATTTAGTACGTTATTCAAAAATACTTTAAAAAAAAACAAACTTCATCAGAAGTGCAGAATTGGCACCTATGGCTATAATTTACAATTACAATACAAAACAAAAAAAATCCGTTGCAGAGCACTTATATAATGGATCAGCTTAAAACCAGCATTAATAACCCTACCCTTTATTTCCAGACAATGTTACACCTTGACATTTAAGGTGCAAACAAATGCTATGGCTAGCTGGAGTAGAAATTTAAAAATTCATTTAAAACCTCTGCATTCTGTTCAAAGCCTACGAAATCTTTTAACTGCAGCAGCACGAATGCAGCTCTGAGTGCAGAGCTGCCCCAAAGTCAGTCACCCTTTTCTACATGTGCTAATAAGTTTGATTTTGGAAGGACAATGTGTACATTCCCCAGACAGGCAGAGTGTGTGTGAAACACGCTAGTCCATGCTGTGCTACTCAGTGAGCTTCAGCAGGGACAGGACAAGCTGAAAATGGCTCTCATCTGTCTTGTGGTCTTCCAGATAGCAGTTTAACTCTTTCGTGTCTAAGCACCAATAGCACTGGGAGAAATGCATGAAGAAAATTACCAAAATTCCCTAACTTTTATATCTTATTAAATTGCTCTCAAGTTGTTCAGTACTTTTTCATATTACTTTCAAGTAAGAATAAAAAATTTTAAAGCTCCCAAAACAAACAGCATGCTACAATTCCATCCTACACTCCTCCCAATCTGTATTACTAAAATAATGTTAATTTTTGTATTTACATGACATTGTCTCTTACCTTAAAAAGAATGTTAAAAATGCAAGCTAAAGACCAAAAAAGAAAAGAAGAAAAAAAAAAAAAAAGAAAAATCAACTGCAGGGTCTGTACACATGCAGAAATTCTAAATAAATGCATAGATACTCATTTTCGTACTCTAGGTGTTCATTAAAAAGTACTTTTGTTTGAATGCTGCCGAGTGTTAAAAAAATTCTGAATGTCCCCTAAGGAGTTAAAACAGGAATACTATATTTTCATGCATCTCCTGCTTTGACAGATGAAAAATGTCAACTGTCCTGTTTTTATTTTCAAGCTTTTGCACTATTCATCTGGTTCATTAGTGCATCTCGCTGCTGCCCCTGACAGCTGCTCGCCCTCTCCTCCCAGCAGCTGAATTTTTCAGGCTAATTTGATCCTCCACACTGAGACGATCGCTAGAATGATTGACTTGCTCCCTGACCTCCAGGGTCTGACTTTGCTGATTAGTATTCTGGGGGTGTCTGAGGGACGAAAGCCCACTGTCTGTCTTCAGGGCTGGTGGCAGCTCGCTCTCTCTCTTTTTTTTCCCTTTCTTTTTTTTTTTTTTTTTTTTTGAACTGTAAGCCACCAACCTACAACCCTGTAAGGATGCAATTGCTACGCTGAACAATAAAAGGAAATGTGTAAGACCTACTTTTCCATGTAAAGGTCCATGTAGCAAAAGCACAGCATCTTGATTTTAATTAGTAAAGTCTACTTTGTTGCATATCAATTAAAACTCCACTGGTAGTGTTTTTGAGGTTTCAGAAATACATGGGGCTCTAAAAAATTCACTTTAAAACATACTTCTGCAAAATCTTAGTGGCCAGACAGTTAGCATTGAATAATAGACTGTAATATGAATTAGAAATGATATTTTTGAAAAACAACATACAGTATAGCAAGTTAGTTTAAACTTAAATTAAAACATAACTGAAGAGTTTAGCAGCAATTAAGCATTTACTGAGATGTGAAACTTGCCACAGCTTTTCTCCAGTTAAGCTGGAGACAATCCAGGGTACATATGAACACACATCACCACAAAATCAACATAATAAAACATGCTAAAATGCAGGCAGTAGACAAATCATGGAAAGACACCCAGCAAAAAACTGCACAGATAAAAAAAAAATACCATTCATTAGTCCACACAAGTCTTGAAGAACCTTAAGTAACCAATTTCAGGTAATTTAAAAAACACAGTAATAGTGAGAAAAATGCTGAGCATGTATTTTGAGTTTGCTATAACTGAAATTTCAAAGTTATAGATCAATGCTCAAGATAAACTTCCAAAACAAAACAAGAAAACCCACCACAAACACATGGTATGCTGCAGAATCAACTAAATGCACTTTCAAAAGACATTAAAAGCTATAGTTGAAGACACTGTCATATACTATAGCTATATAATATGTATCAACAACAAGGGTCCTAATAATTATTTCATTCTTGCAATAAGGAAAACAAACACAACCCCATATCAACTTAAAAAGCATGCTGGTAAAAATTCTAAAATAAATCAAAGGAGAATGGTATTTCAAGTTAATCAATGGAATTGATGTATTTAGTATTTTGGAATTATCTACCACATCAAAGAAAAACGTAATAGTCACATAGGTGTTTAATATACTGTACCAGCATTAAGGCAGCAAGCTTAAAAAAAATCTTTAGAAAAGTACTACTGATTTATATCCAGCAATTTAATTTCATATAACATTAATGAAAAATAAACCTAAAACCACGGGGATTTTATATCATAGTAATTCAAAAGTTTTATTTGTTTGTTTCCAGATTTTAAAAAAATCCCCAAGAAAACCAATGAGGGGCAAAAAGTAGTAATACTGAAAAATGCTCATCTATCTTTACACTACCTTTGGGCTTTGCACAAATGTGCAAAGCAGAGCACTGAAATTCACGGCAGCTGCCATGGTCAGTATTGAGGAATCCCAATACAGCAGTAAGTTTTAGATCAGGATTTAAACTTCTAAATACTTGCTATCAGCTGGATTTCATTCCTTGAATGATGATCAAGATTTAGAAGCAACAGCCATACACAGATCCGCAATATAGGTATTTGTTCCTTTAATATTCAAAGCAACATGTCAGTGATATGTAAGTATAAGTAAACAAATATTACTGGAGATGATTCACCTAGTAGTAACATCCAACCTTAACAGGCTGACAGTGTCTTCTACAAAATCCTAAAATAAACAAGGAGGTGCTGATACTGCTGAGCATGTGTTAAATGAGCCCTGCTGGCCCACTGAGGCAGGTGGCTTGGAGGTGAACAGAAAGTGATTTGAGTATTTTAGTTTCTACCTGCAACATGACTGGGAAGACTTCACTGCCATTGCTGATGGAACAAATGTTTTTCACAGCATCCTTCAACACAAGCATTTATTCTTTTGGTCAAGAAATGATGCACAAAGAACTTGGAACACGTACTTGTCTTAGAAGTCTACCTGTTCTTTATACCTTCATTTGCCTCAATTTCACTTTGCCATGTATCTTTATTTTCTCAGAATACAGTATCAATCAAAATTGTGTCACCCATGAATCTTGACTGTACCAATACAGGAACTAAGCAATTGCAGTTTAACCGTAATAGGAGAAGAACAGAAAAAGTGCATGTGTGTGCAGAACTAATTATCTTCAGAGTTAATCCAAGCTAGCAGCAATTAGTAAACCTTTTTTGTAATTTTACATAGGTTTAAAATGTACATAAAAATAATAAATTTGTATTAAAATAACTATATTGCCGTTTTTAAGCATTATTTACATATTCAAGTCAGTCCTACTACCTCTCAATGCATTTATTAATAAAATCATATCCTCAGCATAGGCCATGAAAAGACCTAAAACAATTTTATATGTGCTTGCTATTATTCATGTATTAATCCTTCAGTGATGCCCAATCTTCAACAAATTGCTGTAAAATCCTTGTAGCAAGCCCAGTTAAAGGCAAGTTTCAAGTACAGCATAAATGAAAGTATTTCATATGCTGAAGTTAGGTAAGGGTGAGGGGGGCAGGGGAAGGGGGAAGTACAAGAGTGTTATTAAGTTCACTGTATATATCACTATTACCTCATACAGCAGACAGCCTAGAGACCAGATGTCAGACTTGAAGTTGTAACCATTTTCATGTATTCTCTCTGGAGACATATAATAAGGTGTACCAACTGCAAAAAAAACACACAAGTATTTTTGAATGAAGTTTTCTGTTATTATACGGTAGTAAAATTACAGTTTTCCTGGTTGAAAAGTACTTTTCATCTTCTATTTCTCATTTTGCTACACATAAAACTTCAACTCATAGCACTTCAGTTTGACAAAAATACACGAATTAGGTATACATTTCATCTAATGCAGCTTTATTTTCACTACTCATACCTGATTACCAGAATTATGCAGTTGCAGAATACTTCCAAATTTTGCTTTTCTAGAACCTCATAAGTAATTTGTGTCTCCTGAAGAGAACCAAGGGAAAGTACTATACACACACTGCTACTTTTCCAAACTGTTCTCACTGTGGCTAGAAACAAGAGCCGGAAATTCTCTTCAATGGGCTGAATTTTATTATTTGTTTTTTTGAGTTGTCTGTTCTTCCTTTGAGAATATATAACCCTGAAAAAGCTACTTTTGAAGCAAAAAACACAGCCTCTTGGAATAGCTGAAACCTATGCCTGTCCCAGTTTAATCCTGCCTCAGAGTTGTGGGCTCTGGAAATGTCTGCTCTTGAAAAGCAGCATTTATTACAACTGTCCCAAAGTAAATTTATGTTGGATACTCCAGAACTTCTCTCCCCTCGATTTTAATCAAACCCTACCCATCTGTGTCACAAGTTCATTGGAAAAGACAAATACTGACAGATGTTTCAGCTCTATTAAAAAATGTCATTACAAAGAAATGTCTTAGTGATGGGTTCATATATGACAGAGCAATAAGAAAAAGAAGTTATGGAAAATAATGGTAGTGGCAATTTTGGCGCATTGTTTCTGAACTTTCTCCCTGTATCCCCCAAAATGCCTAATAGCAAAAAAATAAAAAAAATCATAGATCTATACAGATTTTTACTTCTATTACGTTTGAGTATTTTCTTAAACATTGAATCCTGATGATGAAAACCAGCTGATTTCTGTCAATTCAAGCTGATTTTATTCTGAAACCAAACATCTTGCAACACCACCAGAGATTAAAATCAGCAATTGCTGATTTTTTTACTTTGTAGTATGAACCTCACACAGGATCTGGTATCACTTCTGCTATTCTAAATAGATGAGGCTAATTCAGAACTGATCTGTCTGAATACTTTTATTATCCTTAGTGGGCTTTTTCCCCACTTGAAATTTTTTTAACACCCCAAGGACTTGTGAGCTTGGACACCTCTGAAAAATTTCAGCTGCATTTTGCATCCATTAATGAAAGCACTGGTTTAGTACATTCTGATGCTTTGTTGGCAGAATTCATCTAACAAAAAGTAAGTTAAATAGTGGTGTGGTTGTGGGCTGGCTACAGCAGCAGTGCTTCTGCTGCTCTGAGATATCACACAAGTGGCTGGCAGTGAGTAATGTGCCAGAAAGAGGTTTCACAGAATCCACAGGGGGCAGCTGAAAACACTGAGGTTTGAAGGTTCATAGTCTACCAAAAGCAAAGGTAATTTTAACCAGTAGCTCTGGGAAGCCTGCTGATACATTAGGGGTCTGATATGACTGTGAAAGATTGATGATAGTGAAAAGGAAGAACAAGTGTTACCATTTTACAGCGTTTAGCCTAGCATAACACCTTCAGTGCAATACAACCTGGAGCCCCCAATGACCAGCTAGTGAATGGAATCGAAATTAGTTGTGTTACTCATGGAATCACACAAACAACCTGAAGATTCAGATATCATTACTACGTGTAAACCGTTTTTTAACAGAACATGACACTAAAGGTTCATTATTCTGACATTCAGGACCTACTGAAAGCACTGCAATGATCCTTTTAAGATGCAGAGCAATCCTGGGACATTGCTGTGCTGCTGGCAAGCAACTATCAGTGTGATTATATGTTTTGTTTCCTTCCTGGATTTTTTTTTTTCTGTTAAGTGAAATACAGCATCCCAATAGTACAGAGATATGCAACTTCTTGACTTCTTTTACTCATCTGAAGACACAGAAGTGGGCTAATACAAGAAAACAGCTAAATCATTGAGGTACCTATGTTTTTATGACCAAAATCAGTAACTTTAGCATTCTGCTCACTGCATTTGCAGATCTGTGATAACCTGTAAGTCTGAACAGTAAACTCATTGAAAATGGCCTGGGTCAAATACAGTGTCTACTCAGAATCTGCTGCTGCTCTGGAGCTCCCTCCCTTTAAAGATGCTGTAGATCCAGAAAACTGTTCATTCCTTATGCAAGCTTCCTGTTGCTGGCAGAGGGAACGGACGTAATAGAAATGGTGGTTAATCTGGAGCAGGAAGCCAGATTTGAAGGAGCAGAGACAAAGAATCTATTACAAAGAAGGGAGTTATGACATAAACAGTCCATCTCAATACCTAGATAAACATGTAACTCACAATGCATCTGAGTTAAACAAGTGCTTGATAATGCAGAGTTCAACACAACATGCAAGTGTTTAACAGGATGAATGTGGATGCTGAAGACAGACAAACCACATCACAAATAAGCAGCTTGGAGGTCCTTTCCAACTCTAATGATTCTATAATGTTTAGGGTTTTGTACTTATTTAATATAGCTAGAGGAGTCAAGGGCTTGCCTTCAGACACAGGACCTGAAATACTGCACTTAGCCAAATAATTCTGCAACCTAGTCCACAACGTGCAAATAGTCCTTCTACAGAAGTCAATCTATAACTATCTTGGGTTGTTTTATACCAAAACAGTTATTTCTCTTTAGCTTTCAAACCACTGTAAGACGTCTCATGTTTCTGTACATAAAATACAAGAGCTCTTTTAACACAGCTTCTTTGATGACTGCAATGACTCAGCTGCAGACCTCCCTGCCAGCCTTCCTGTACACTGAGGGTGCAGGTTCTGAGAATGGTTTGGTATCTAAGTGGAGATTTTTCTATTCACAGAATGGTGCTGCAAATCACCACCTCAGCACACCCTCTGCTGGGTTAGAGACCCATTTGTAATAGGAGAGTATTTGCACACATTTTCACAAGGTATTTTAGTCTCCACAACCTGAGTGAGTTTATACTGAAAATCCTCACATAACAGTCTGTGCTGGGGACAGCAGTGTCATGAAAATGACAGAAGTTGTCAAAACACAGAAGACCAAAATTCCATGCAGGTGATTCTTTGCATCAAGCAGTTTAAGAAGATTGCAGATCTGCTCCACTGCCCTGCAAGAAGGTCTCCCCATGCTGGTGGCAGTTTTTGCCTGGACAGCACACTGTGCAGCCTTAAAGCACAGCCACAGCAGAGAGCTCAAGTGAATCTTTTTGTAACTGAAATATGAAAGAATGGACTATCTTTACATCCACTGAATAGCTAACAAAGAAAAAAATACACGTACCCAACCCATGAGCTGGCCTTAGAATTGCCATTCCACCAAAGAGCATAAGGCCTGGCATTCAGTCATTAAAACAACAGCAAGAAAACCCTAGCACAGTTCTAAGGAAAGGAATAAGAAGCCTTTGTTGGATCATATTCCCCTTTCTAATATAAGTCAAGTTTGTATCAAATCAACAACAATTGTCTCCACTTCGTTTACACTTCTGTAAGAAAGGTTTTGCATTTCCAAAAAGATATAGGCATGACAACAGAAAATTCCACTTCTTGATAAAGCTGTATAGAACGAGTTAAGAACATGAACAAACCCTGTCCAGTGCAGTTTTTTCATTTGTTTCAAATGGACCATCAGTAAATACTCTAATTAAAACAGTATTATTCATAATTAGCAGTTAGAAGCTGTAGCTAATTAAAATTTTAGTACATTTCTTTATCTCTGAAAGCCTGAATCTAGTTTGCTACTGAAATTTTTATAAAGCCTGTAAACAAGTATAAATTGCTACACATATGTTTGTAATTTACTAGGTTTCATGTACGAAAGGTTTATGGAATCATAAAAAGATACAACTTTGAAAGACATTTCAAGAAAATCAGCATCAAAAATTGCAGAAGAAATTAATTTTAAGAAGTAGTCTCTGTTAGTGACATGATAAATCAGAAAGTCACTATCTCCCCTGTAGCCTAAGTTAACAGCTGACACAAACCTTTTTTCTAGGCTGAACTCTGACATTAGGTCATAATTAAGAGGGAAATGGGAAAAGAGGAGATGGAGAAAAAAAGAAAATAGAAAATAACAACTCCACGAAGACACAGCAACCAACATAAGAAACAAAGCTGCCATCCGCCCCTCCTTCCCCCACTCTGGATGACTCTTGGATCTGCAAAAGATAAGCTTTAAAGGGCTGGGGGGTTTTACACTGTTTTTAGCTCTGGCTCAGTCTTCAGCTTTTTTAGCTCAGCCTTCATAACCATTCCCCTGCCACAAGCCAAAATAATCTAGTGTTGAGGCAGTCTGTTCCTCTTTAACTTCCTGACTTGTGCCTCAGAACACAAGTCTATTCTCCCACCCTCACCACTGACTTCTACCTTATTCATGTGCTCCTAATGCTCAGATTAGGATTTACAGATCGCTCTCCACACCCTCCTTCCATCTGCAGGCAGGAGCAGAACGTAACCCAAGCTCTCCACAGTGCTGCCAGAGATGGCCACTGGGGTACAAGGGCAGCATGAACAGCAGCACTTCGGGTACCACACAGTGCCCTGGGACAGGAGCAGATCTTCAGTGTCACATCTGACTGATCTCCAGCATGGAACCCAAGCACATTTCCAGCCTGGGCTCTCCACATCTCCTCGGTCTCCTGCTAAGGCCAGACTGCACTCTGTGTCTGTGGCTCCTATTAAGACCTCAGCAGTTACTCATGGTTTTGACTTTACCAGCTTGCACCAAACATGGTAAAAACTGGAAGGCACAAAAGAGTGAGCAGAGGTTTTTTGGAGGACAGGGATGTAAGGACAGCATCAAAAATTTACTGTCTAAAATATTCTATTTTTGGCTATTAACAAGTATCACTCATACCTCAAATGGGGTATAAACATGACCAACATGCAGTCAGTGAACAAGCTGGAATTCAGCAACCACTAAACACAGACACTTCAGTGAGGGAAAACAGTATTTTCCTATCTAAAAAAAAACCCCACTATAACACTGTTATGAACACTAATCCTCACATTTCTCTTTAAAGCAGATGTTACTCAATTTACAAGGTTTTTTCCCCATCTACAGCGGTTCTCCTAGTTTCTGCCATTTATCCATTACCTATTTTTAAACTTAAAATATGTACCAAATATTTAATTTTTCTCCTTTAAAGGCTTCTTAATCGTCCTAGTCTCCACATTCTACTCAAAAGATGCTAATTACATGAAAATTTTGTTTGGATGAAGGTAATACACTGCTATTTTTGTATGCTAAGAAAGAATAAGCCAAGCATTTCAGAAAACTTATAAAAACAATAGAAAACTGCGATCTGGGAATTGTTTTTAGTTTATTTAGGGGGCTCTGTTTTTAAAGTCTTTATGTTTCACAAAGCCTAATTCTGATCTCCCCTCAACTACCTTAGCTTCTATTGAGAAACTTCCCCTTAAAACAGGGAAGCTCCTTTGTGAGCCCCTTGAAACCTGTAACCAACAGGACATTAGTGCTACACACGCAGGCACACAGAATTACTTGATTCCTTCCAACACTGATTAAAGTTTGAGTGAATTTTTAAAAAAACGCATCCATATTATCACGTTATTTCTTCCTAGCATTTCTAGGAGACACTATTGCCTTAAAGATTCGTTCAGAGGCAGGAATGTAAATTAAATTATTCAAACAAAGGAGGGAAAATACCCCAAGTATGCTGAAAGTAATGCCTCAGTGTTACAGCTTTTCTGTATTTGTCCATGGTGCTGACCACTTTTTTATTAAGAACACCTTTATGACCATGTTTTTATTATTACTTAAGAACAGCTTTGGCTGTTCCTTACCCTTTTCTTACTTGTCCTGAGTGGGCACAGTATTTTCACCACGTAAAAGGCTCTACCTGGCCAGCACCTGTACCTCAGAGAAAGCTTACCTAAAGAATGTGCAGCTGTGGTTTTGGAGCTGAAAAATCGACCAAGTCCAAGGTCTCCAAGCTTTACTACTCCTGTAGCTGTAATGAACACATTTGCTGGCTTTATATCTGAAAGAAAAATAAATTTAAAAAATGTAAGAGTCACAGTGAAGTTGCAAGAAAAGCTACTGTTCTATTAATAGCAGAACAAAAGAGGATTTTATTTACAGCTAATATTGGTAAAATTTGACAGTGCAATTCAGAAAGAATGGGTCTGCAATGTAGAACTTCAAATCCACTATTTTAATAGTGCAAACATCACTCAAGCAAAGAAAACCAAGAGCCATGGAAAGTATTTTTTTAAAAAACAAGCAAGCAAACCAAAAAGCCCATCACCAAAAGTCCAGCAGCATATAAAGGGGAGTTCATTACTACTTTATATACGCTACATAAGAAGACTTACACTAGATTAGAGAACCTCTTTTGTTATGTCTTAAAAAACAGCACAAAAATGTTTTCAAGAACTGTAAATCACTTTTCATCACTTTTGCTGATCAGATTACCCCCAGTGGCATAACATTACTTACTTGAAATAGATAACTGATTTGCTGTAAGAGCAGGTAGTAAAAAAAAGAAGCACGTTTACTCAGGAGAATGGTTATTTGAACTCGTCAACGCAATTGGGCTAATCAAGTAGAAACAAAAATAATGATGTATACCCCAGACAGTTATTTTTCACAAGTAATATCCAGTTTAAGTTTTAATCTAATCCCTTAGAGACAACAGCAGAGGCTTTTATTCTATGATTTCTAACAAGGTACCTACCTTGTTAGTCTTCGAAATAAACTGACCTGTTATTTGTTTGGCAGGGGAGTTTAGCACTTGCTCTGCTAAAGAGCAATGCACCCTAGCTCTAAACTTAAGAGAAATCCCTTCACTTTGATAAGAGGGGGTTACAGTTTGCGTAAGATACAGGTAAAGCAAAAGAAATGGTTAACAACCCTTCAAACACCAGCATTTTCGGGTTTCCAGTAAAAAAGTTACAAAACCTTATAAGCTTTAGAGGAAGACAGAAGTAATTATGTTCTGCTGCTATCTGACCCAGTTTTCAGGAGTTTGGATAACCCTTTGTGTAATAATCTAACATGGATATAGCTAAACTTAAAAATAGCCTTAATTGTCACTGCTATTGGTGTGTAACCATGGAAGCATTAGCTTTGCCATAGGTTTGCCAGAAGCTTTGAACTTAGTACTTCACTTTAAGGAACTTAAACCCGTCTTTTTGAGCTAACGTATACCAAAATTAACAAATTTAATTATAAAAGCATTAAAGGAAGACACATGTACCCTGTGGAAAGAATCTGTATTTTATGTCCTCTTTGCACTTGCAGGCATCTGTACAAATGCACAACGGGGGGGAAAAAAGGAGACTCACAAGGGAAAGGCATTTGCAGGAGCAGGGGTATCTAAGCTGATCTGAGGAAGGGTGCAACATCTCTATCTGCAAATGACAAAGCTCAGCAGAGATCATGGGACTGTTTTTACCAGGCGGTGACCCACATCCCAGCACAGGGAGCCACCAACCTGAGACAGGCAATTTCACCCGAACCCAGAGAGACAGCCCACACACAACTCACAATCCATAATCAGAGGGATTTCCAAAAGAAAAAAAAAATTGTACATCTGAGAAGAGGCTGTATCATGATCTGTTTTCTTTGACTCAAGAGTTAGAAGTTAAAATGAAGGCCACATCCAGAGGAGACAGCAGCACCTAGGTTTAAAATGGGCCAAGGAAATTTAGTAGCTGACAGGGATAGCTGGCAACTAGAAAGGCTGTTGGGACACAGTATTTGACACAGGGATTGGAAATAGTGGAAAGGAACCCAGAAATGGAAAAAAGTTCACATCTGCACATAATCCAGTAGGTAAGGGACTAGGAGAAGAGCCTGTACATCACAAGTAGGCATGTCAGGAGCAAATATTCTTGAAAACAACCAGGTGCAAGAGGTGAAAAGAATGGATAGACTGGTCAGTGCAAGAAGGCAGGTAACACCACTTAGGCAAGATAGTGGGCAAATACAGAATAAGAACAGGGCAGAAAATAAGAGCCAGAAAAATGAAGTAGCAGTGGCAGGGTATCCATCACTTACAGAACTATCACTTACTTTGAAAAACCTGCTATCAAACAAATGCCTACCACAACAAATGTATAACCACAAACTTCCCTCAGTTTTCCATTACTTATAAAACCTTACAGAAACACATTGTGTCAGCTGTCAAAATTGATTCCAACCAGCTTAATTCTCACACAGTCAAAGGTTTAGTAAGGACAAATCATCTTTGATCCTGTATTACCTCTATGCATAACACGACGAGAATGCATATGTTCCAAGGCACTGCAAAGCTGAACAAAGTACTTCCAAACTGTTCTTTCAGGAATCAACCTCTTCTGTTTCTTAAAATGCTTAAAAAAAAAAAATATTGACAGCAAATATTAAAAATTAAAACTTGTATAAAATGACTGAAAAAAGGAAAGACAGAAAATCCTTAATTTAAAAAAGAGAAAAAAATTACAAGAGGCTCACAACCTAATGAGAAAGGTTTAACAAAATTTCTTGACACAGAATGCTTTTCCCTTAAATATTAATATATGTATCATCAATATATGCGCTTAAGTCAGTCCACACATAGAACCACAAAAACACTAATGAAAAGAACTCCTACCCTAAGAAAGGATTTATACAGTATTCAGCACTCCTCAGTGTTGGATTAATGTGGTCAGAGTAATCTAGTATACAGTGGCCACAGAACAAATAAAGGTCAGATATAAAGGTATGTGCCACAGAACTTCCCAAACCAAATATTTCCTCACACCAACATTGACTTCCATATCCTCATTTTCTAAATAGAAGGAACAAAAAAAACCACAGTATCACATAGTCACAAAGATCATATAAGAAGAATTGGTCACATTACTTTTAAAAACTTCTGCAATACATGAAAGGGGACTAAAGGAACTGTGATTTCTGAAAATTACACAGTGACCTAACTCCTATTCACATATTTTCCATCCTGTATAAAAAACCACAACTGATCACTGGCAACAATTCACTGGCCTGTTAAAGCTTACATGAAGCAATTATGATCTGCTATACACATCATCTTCAAATATATTCAGGAACTGAATAACAGTCCTCTAAAGATACATACTGAAAACCTGGAACTCAGCCAATGCTAAAATGCACGCGTTTAATCATTATAAATTTTGCAGCTTTAAGTTAAAAGATTGAAAATTTGTTGCTTGTTTTGTCTTTGTTTTCAAAGAAATTGCACTGTGTCAGATTTTTAAGTTAAACGCATGAAGAAAACACATGAAGAAAACACACGAACGACATTAAGTCTAACAAAATTTTAGAAGGAAAGCAAAGTATTTAGATGTATTTTAACAGCGTGTGTACACACAGACTTCACACCCATGCATGCCTTAAGAGAATTCACATAACACACATTTATTAATTTGCAAAAATAAAAATATTTTCATACTATGTTAAAACATGCCACTGAGAAGTTGACAGCTGCATCTACACATTAGAGACACACAGGAGTACGAGAGAGATGTTTTTAAACCACATATAGCAAAATGCATTAGTCATACAAAGGATCTTAACATTCCACCAAAATGTTTTTAGTTACAGGGATTATTTCAAAATGCATTTTCATTTAAATGAGGCAAAGCATATAAATTACATCTTTAAATATAATTTTCTTTCAGTCTTGGACTGAATCCAAACAAACCCTGTGTATCTGTTCTCCCCATAGCTGGATTTGCATATCAGAGGATTGTTTGATGTCAACAGGAAGATGGAGACCAGGTTTCTTTTCATTTAAAAACAAATACACAATACATCTAAGTATATGTACATGAAAGCATAGTTTCTTGATTTAAAATGCATTCTGAAATTATCATTATTATAACTAGGTGCTTTATTTAAACATTTTGAATTATTATTTTTCTTAAACTCGGATGTAAGTACAAGCGGTGATGAAATGCCATTCACAAAATGTCTGAAAGGGGAAGATTTTCCATTACAGATTCCCATTCCGATTTACCTAAAGTACATCAGTGTACTTTCAAAGTATTTATGGACAAGTTTGCTTTTAACACTTTATTCGTTTGCCATCTCTAGCACTGTAGCTGATGTACACTACAAAACTGGCTTCAGTTCTTACAGTGCAAGGATGCAAGTGAAGTGTGTCAGACACAGCCTCATTCTGCTGAAGGCATTAATAATTTTGCAGGACAATAATAGCCTCCGCCTGAAAGCATCAATATTATTATTTAAACCCAGAGAATTTACCCACCTAAAGAGGATGGAAAAGAGAGCTGCTAGATTTGCTAACAATGTTTAAAACTAAATGAAACAGAGAGCATTTTCACCTGCATGGGGTTAAAAACAATATAATTATCTTTAAAATAAACTCAATTAACATTATCTTTTTCAGTAATTAACTACACTATCTTCTTTCCTCAAAATACATTTTCTTAATTTTTTCTTAGACTATTGTCTACCAATAAGGAAACTAGTGATGAAAAGCCACCACTATGAAAAAGATGAATTCTGCAAAATTAGCCATTGAAGCAAGTTGTACACTTCTGGGAAACAGTCCAGCAGGCGCAGTTAATTCTGAGAAAAGTCAGTAAGGAAAAGGAAATCCATCTCTGTTCAGAACCTTACCATCTAACAAGTATTATAGGTTGATGGAAAACGCAGTCAAACCTATTTTTATGCCGAACAGCCTAATTAAATTCATATAGCACACATTAACGGTATTCAAAGCAGGATCCTTTTCTTTGTCTTCCATTTTGAAATAGTCCATAATGCAAAATGCAGTTCTAATGATTATAGTGCTTGCTCCCTCCCTACAGGGAAGCCAAAAATGCAGAAGACATGATAGTGAAACAGTTTTTCATCTCTGTTGCAGCACAGCATAGTAGCACCACAAACAGTCAATGCTGAAACTAATTCACTGCTTAGTGCTACAATGCCTGAAGCATAAGGTCCACACCACCAAGTTAACACATTTCTATCTCCCTTGTACACAGGTGGGCATTACCTTCCCAAATTTGCCCTCGGAGGATTACAGCCTGAAGTACAGCTCTCTGAAGTACTCCTATCTTCAATACTTCGTTATTCTGCTTCTTCCACCTTAGGCTCAAAGGACAGTCCTGATGTCCCTCAGACCACTGACCTTCTAGGGTGTGACATTAAAAAAACATGATCCTGTTTGAGGTGAAAGATCAATCTCAAAATAGTTGAAATTGGGCAAAAAGGGAGCTGCTTGTCCATGTGCATTAAAAATTTGGGCAGTGCTGCAAGCTCGTGCTTTCTCAGGTAAGCAGAGAACACCAGGCACACTTCAGCAGCAGGCTGTCTCCCAGCAAGAATTACTTCTTTCAAAAGCCATATCCCGTGAAATTTCCATCTCCATCTGAGAATGGAATCCAAAAAGCTACTTTGAAGAGTCTCCACAATGTCAGTACACAGTGGCTAGAACTGCAATTCGGCCATTTAATACAATTGGCCATTTTTTTTGTCCATAAATTTGCTAACCAAATGCCATAAAGAGCTTTAAGGCAGGCAGGCTGTATCACCCGTTCTTAATCTCATCCTTTTTACAGACTGACTGAGCAGTTTCATTGTGGGAAAACAGAACTCTCACGGTTCTCTAATGGATTGCTAAAAGAAAAATTAAATATTCTGCAAATGTTTCCATCCTAGTGAAATTAAACATAGCTGGCCTGCACCTAAGTAGCAAATGCCATTCAGTTTCTTGGTGGCATAAAAAAAATTTTAAAAAGGATAGATGGAAAAAGAAGTTTGAAGTCAATATTAAGAATCTTGATCACATCTTTTTGTTCTCATGACTTCACTTATGGCTTACAAAAATAAAAAGCCTGCAAGGTTTTTATATTTCATTGTATAGACTTATCAGAACACAGTGATTCAACAACCAGATACTAGCAAGAAGAAATCTGAACTGTATCAAGAGAAAAGAGATGCAGAAATGATTATTACACAGAACTTCTGAGTAACACAAAATGAAGTTCTTGACCACTTCTGACTGTGTTTTTTTGGGAGGAGGAAGAGTAAATAGGAAGGAGAAGGTGAGGCAGCCATAATAGAAAATAATGGAAGCAAAAGCTCTCACTCCATGAATACAACAGAAACAAACCAGTACAGGCAGGACCAGTGCAGATGGGCCTCAACATCCCAATATTTTGGAGACTCACGTATATAGAAATTAACTATGTTATCTTATTTTCTGTTTAAAAACCAATATAATTCCAGTAGCAATGCAGCATTCCAGGAATTTTGTCTGGCTCTCTTCTTTGATTAATTCAGCTGCTCATCTCTTTAGATCATGGTAAGTTTTCTGCCATTTTTCTTTGCCTTCTATGCAGAACAAAAATAGAATTTCCCACCACATCCTGATTCATTCGTTTAATTTGATTTACAGAGTGATCAAATTTGCCTACATTTCAAGAGTAGCAGCTGTCTCTTACTTGTAAAAAGGGAACAAAGACCAAAAAAACCCCCACCCAAACTATTTGGCATCTATCAACTGAACATACCAGAAGCAGCAAGTATTCAGCCAATAAAGTGACAAAAATAAAGATATTTACCTGGTTCTTTTTCCAACTTTAATATACAGTTGCTTACATCTCCAGTTACTGAAGATGCCATACATTTATTTTTCTCTTTCAGAATTCATTTTAAAAAGTGTTTTAAAAAATTAATCTTCCTCTACTAATCATCTTAATCTACAACAAACTTTATTTCGTCAAGAGCAACAAAATACAAAGACCCCGTAGAAAAATTAACTTTCAAAATAACTGTACTAATAGAAGTACCTACTAGCAGCAGAAGGACAAGTCAATAGAACTAAACTATGGACTTTCCTTTTAAAAAAACATAACAGAAGAATGCTGCATGGACGCCACAGAATTGAGATAGAAGCATCTTCTCACACAGAATCTTATTTCACACACAATCAAAAAAAGGATATTCACTTACAAGAAATAATAAGCCTTGTAAAAAGTGCAAGCAAAATTTCTCATGTTTTCCATTTTAGTATATATTCTCTCACTCTAATAATCAGACTTAACAAGACTCCTGGTTAAACTCAGATTCCTTAGAAAGCTCTGAACAAAGTCGTTTTACATAAACATTTTTAGCCAACTTTCATTGCAAGGACTCCTTTCATTTTTCCTTATTGAGCAGCCCACCTACAGTCCCTCTGTTCCACCTAACATTTTTGTTGACACAAAAGAGAAAGGACATAAAGTGTTCAGAAACAGAGATCACCTGAAATCAGATATACTGCAGAACCACCAATATAAGATTTCCAATACTGCATCATTTTCCTTGTCTCTGCTGTTACCACTGAGTAGGGCTTCTTAAAGCACACAGCCACATGTTTAAATTCAACAGTATTTGTTTACATGCATCTCTCTCCAAAAAAAAAAATCCCCTTGGGAAAACTGGTACAGCATGAAGAGGTGAAACTCATGCTTGAATCATTAAGTCTACTTCCTAATAAAAAGCAATAGCATGACACAGTAAATACAGAAGCTATCGTGTTAACTCTTTTTCTTTCTTTTCTCTACAAACACGGCAGACAGATTTGAAATCTCTTTATTCTCAGCAAGTTACCCACATAGTGCAAACACTGACAGTGCAAATGTTGCAAACACAACTGTGTGGAAAATTAAAATTAATCCCCACATATTGTTTGCAGGGCATTTCAAACAAGGAAGGTATCCAGAATTATTATTTCATAAAATCTTTTAACTCTCCCTGCTCTTTAAAGGCTCACAGACAATTCTAGCACCAGTGGGCAAAGGTGGAGATGAAATCTCCAAAGCCTTGCCACCCCAGTTGGAGCTACTGGAACAGCCTGTGTAAGTTAAAGGAAGTTTACTCTCAGTTAACTTTTTATAGCTGACTGACACCATCATTTTCCCTGTGTGTACAGCCAGTACTTCACAACAGCTTCAGGTGTGATGTCTGTGAAGGCAACTGGCCACAAGACAAAACACTGCTGATTGTCTAATTATTTTAGCAGAAAATCTGCCCGCTTATTCTTATTGTTCCAGTGGCAGACACACACAATGGCTGACTCACAGAAAAACTAACAAGGCTGCCTGGCAATTACCCAGCCCAATTATCCCACTGATTATCAACTGGGGGAGCAGCCAGCTCTGATTCTGCCAGCACATATATGTAACATGCACAGGGTGAGCTGGTGCTGCTGCTCTCGCTGTGGTTACCTGTGGCTGGCAGCAAAGGTGACAGTGGAGCACCTGTCACACAGCCCAGGAACACACATGGATGGAGGAAATGCTTACCAGCAGCAGCTCTCCCAGCCTGGAACAGCTCTGTGCCTTGACTTGTTTTTTAAGACTTCACAGCTCCATCCACAGAGCAGCCACTTCCCATCCAAACACCATGCCCCCCTTTTTTACCTGCTATACAGCTAACATAGATATACAAAGTTGAATAAGGATGCATTATTTTTTAATTACAGGGGATAAAGAAAATTTTTTAAAAGTTTTTTAGTACCTTTAAAAAAGGTTAGTGGCAAAAATTAGCCTGACTGGTTCAAAGCCCCAGGTTCCTCCTTTAGGAAAAGGCACATAAAAATAGTTTAGCTTTGATCTGTAATTAGCACACCCTGTGTTACACTATCCTATTATATTAAAGGCTTCTTCAAGCTACACTCTCTTTTGAAGCTTTTTTCAAAAATGAGTATGGAAAAAAGCTAAAGTAAAGGTGATACAGAAAGCAGAAAAAAAAACCACTGAGGAAAAATTATTTTGAAGCTTTTAACATATATCAATGATGTAGCTTCAGCAAAGTGCCAAACTGTCCTATATTATAAAATATAACCATATGCTCAATAAAAATACTTTGTGCGAGGAGGTTTGGCGTGGGGGTGGTGGTACTGGGGTTTTTTGTTCTTTAAACTAAATGTAGCAGTCATGGAAAGAAAAAAAGCACAAGAGACACAGATACTGCTGAAAGCCAAAAGAGCCAGATTCCACGTTTTTAAAACCTGCAATTATAGATCAAGATAAATCAGTATCATGAGAAGAAAAAAAAAAATTACACAAACACGCACAAAAGACTACTTTAAAAATACTTTTTCCAAAATCATTATGTCCATTATTTGGACATAAATATATGTAGAAGAAAAAAATCTCAGAATTAGAGCCACCATACTTTCTCCCCCTTGAGAGTGTGTGCATGCAGTTTTCAGTTCTTTACGTTAGAAAACCCTTCACTCATTCATTCATGACACTCAGCTAATGAGCAGTTTGAAAATGTCTCTAGGCTTTGTTTATTGTGCACTCTTCATAAGCTATTATTAAATATAAGTTTCAGGGAGGAGTATAGCTTCCTAGTATGCATTATTGGAATATCAAATTAATAAAATATCTTCACAAATGGCCTTAGTAATGATGAGGTAGTAATATGCCCATTTTACATATTAGAATGTGGGCCAAGAATAAAGATCAAGAGTGTTAATTAATTCTGGCACCAATTTAAGCACCTCCTTCTTAACATACGTAGCTTTATGAAACAGTTCATCTTCAAAGCACAGTTTCCACTAAGAATGAAGCTGTGAATGCTCAATATTTCTACAAATCAAGACCCAGTTTTGCCTTGAATGTCAGAAATACAGAATACGAAATCAGAATTCCCCCCAAAAAACAGTGGTTGAAGTGGTTTATACAGTATCCCTTAGGAAAAGAGCCAGTAAGGATGGTGTTTGGAAAAACATTGAATTGTATTAACCATGAAACCTTTGTCTTTCCAATTCCCTATCTTGCAAACACCCATTGCAGCAAAGGCAGCACAGATGCAACCATTTCTACAGAGAACAGCTGCACCCTTAACACTGAGTGACATCCCATCCTGTTCCCAGCCACCCTGACTTAGCCCATCCAGGCTCTCTCCCTGCTGGCAGCAAGTCTGTCTGTCTCAAGGATCCTTGCCCACTCTGTCTGTCCTGTTCTCTGACAACGCATCAGCTCTTCTCCAACCTCCCTGTGCTCATGTCCAGTATTGGAAATCCCATTTCATAGTTTCCCAATACACTAGTTTTACTCTCTACACTGCTCATCCCTACTCCCAGTAGCCTAAATTACTAGAAGCCCTGTCTACCTTCTCTCAAACACTGCCAATCAGCTAGTACAAGTGTATTTGTCTTCCTTCTTCCCAGTCAGATCCTCTCTTTCCCCACTTAGGATCACTCAGCTACCTGTCTCAGCCTACTCCTTGCTCTGCCTTGTCTTTTCTCTTCCCCACATTCATCTCAGATTACTCCCTTTCCCAGGCTGATAGAAAGAATGAACACCCTCAAGACACAGGAAAGCTTCAGCCCATCCAAAGCATGGAAAAAGCTATTTCTGGCAATGTCATTTCAGTCACCCCTACTGGTGCAGGTCGAAGCACTGACAGTCACTCAGGTCGTGTCAGCACTAAGAGATGGAGGAGGTTCACACGGCTCTACATGCACAGACATTCTCCACTGTTGGAACTATGCTCCAGCAATTTCTGTTTAACACCTGTGTTAGAATAACTGAAATTCAGATGAATTTTCACAGCCATTATTGTAAGAAAAATCCCCTGAATTTTACATCTGTTTCAAGGCACAAGGAGTTTAGCATATTTCAGATGCAATGGTTGCAAGAAATTATAATGAAATGTTGGCACGCAACATTTTAGTGGGAAACTTTATTTTGACAAACTGAAAACATTCTCACACAACTAAATACTTGGCAATCCTAGCAGCAAACAGTTAGTCCTGCTGTACATGTGTGTGCATGGCATAAAACAGCTTCTGCAACAGTGCCATTCAAAAAACACAGGAAATACCATTTCTCCCACCAGCTTTCAAAACAGGAACACCAACTATCTCCTACAACTGCTTACGTTTTAGATCAATGTTTTAGATCATAAAGACATAGCCATACAATATTATCTGTTAATAGCTGAGGGTTTCCCAAAATCCTGGGTACTGCCCTGGGAAGGGCATGCAAAATTTTAACACCTGACCTGCTAAATTCTGACACTGCACCACTTCCCTACACAGATGGTTCCTTAACTTCATAGTCTCAAAAATCTTACAAATATCAAAGCAAAAGAAAATTACTGCTATTGCAATTAAACAGTCAAACTATAGCTACCATGTACTATCAACACTTACCAGAAAATTCTACTTTCTGCAAAACCATCTCTACATTTCTAGCACATTCCCAGGACAGCAATCCACCAGAAAACAGTTTGGAAAAAGAACAAGTGACACTTTTCCATTCCCAGCAACATAGCCACCCTCACTGCAGTGAGAAAGGGTAATAATGGGCTGAGGGACCAAGCATCCAGGGCAGCTGCCGTGCAGACAGAAAAAGGAATGAGCTGCTGCAGCAGTGCGTGCCCCCTCAAGACACTGCCGTGCCACAAAAACAGAGGGGCAAGATGCACTGCTAAGCTCACAAAAGCAACTCAGGCACAAGTTTCTGACCTGCCCCTGTTCACCAGCCCAGCCCAGCTCAGAATGACGTGACCTCCCTTCAACACTGTCCAGACACTGAACACGTCAGGTAAGGCACACCGTAGTTACAGCACATCCACAGATCCCCACAGGCTGTCACCTCTCACAGTGACACACTCAGGCTGCAGTGGAGTCGTGGCTGCTGCACACAGGCAGGAGCAGAACCCAGGGCTGGCAAAGGTGCCAGTGAATGAACTGAAATTGCTCCTAAGCTTACAAAAGGGCAGGCTACCCCTTAACACAGCCCAGGTAAGCTAGCCAACCTCAGAGTGCTGCAAACAAGTCTCAAGAAACTCCTGAGCTAATATACTTTGGCATGGGAAGGAAGGTCTGCATCCCACACCATGCAGAGAAGAGAAATTGCCTGATGCAGTTTCACACAGTGAAGCCCAAAATATCCACCACCAGTGAAACACTGAAATTAGAATCTATGAGATTTCAAACAAGTTTGAACAGAGCTCCAGCTCCTGCAAGGAGCAATTTAGATATGCATCACTTGACTGGAAAGAAGTGACTATTCCTGCATTTGGACTACCCTATAAAAATTAAGTTCAAGGACAAAGAATTCACTATTCATAGCTATAGAAACTTGAGATATCAATAGGAACTTCGTACTGATGAAAAGTTTTTAAATATTTATTTTACCCACCTAATTATAGGATATTTATGTTTATTTAAAGTTGAAAAAATACACAAAGAAAGTGCTGAGGAGTAGGTGAGGTGCCTAGGTGACATTCTGCAGAATTCAAGTTATTTTCTATCTATCTTGAGAAAGCTGCACACATATTTTGAACTTTTTAGATGAAAGCTTTCATGCTTGTTTCCAAAACATGATTAACTTCCTTAAGATCTGTATGACATATTCAGTTTAACGTTTGCATTTTTTTCTGGTGCACTAAGATTATTTGCCAGAAGAACCTAAAACCTCAAAGTACTGCAGAAATAAAACAGACTTAAACGTTTATTGCTGAGTTAAAAAATACCCCAACATTTTAATGCCTTGATAATATCCCTTCTTGCAAGCCTAGTAATTATATATTTAACCATAAATAGTATGCTAATTACTCTGCAAGATAATTCAAATTCTCTTCTTTCAACATCTTCAGGACAGACTTTTCTAACTAGCTCTTTTTACTCAATTATTGTAATGAATTTTCTTAATTCAATTAGTAGATTCTTCTTTATTTGTAGCATTTTCTTTAATATATCAACTGCTGCTTGAAAAACAGAAAACAAACTAAAAAACTCCCACAAAATTTTCACTTTGTCACTGTTTGTGGCAGAGGAGAATCATGACTAATAAGAAAAGGGACCAAGCCTCAAACTTGCTTTACAACATATTATTGTATTGCAGGAGGAGGTGCTATTATGAGGTAACACCAGTTCTCATGAACTTCCCTGAACCTTGGCAGCCACGTACTATCACATGTTCTACAGTAGAGAACACAGACAAACAACAGATCATAAGCAACTGGGACTTAGAACAATGGTTAATAATTATTTATTTGTAATATCTTTGAGGTACTAGTATCCAGCAACCTAATTCACCGACACAGAAAAATAAAGACCTTTTTCTTATTCCCCCATGCCCACACAGGGGTTACACAGTGCTGAGGTACATATTGCAGTGCAAAACCAACTGTGAGTCAAACACAAATAGTTCCCCCTCACTGACGTTTCCCTCTCAATTTTACTGATATGCCACGTTCAAGAATTCTAACAGGAACCTGTATGGTAAGAAATCCTCGATTTTTAACTCTCCTGCTTTTGAGAATGGAGACTATATTGAAACATCTCCCTGTGACAGAGATAATTTTAAAAATAGTTAAGGTAAAGTGGATTAAACCCGTGTATATACATACATAAACACAGCAGCACAGAGAACACATGAGATAGCTCTGATTTCATTATGTGATATGTAAATGCCAATGCACAGCTGCTTTTATTGGACATACAGCAGATTCTATGAATTCTATTAGAATTCATATGAATGCATCAAGTGATTTTCCTTAGCTGTCTACTCAATGGGGACAAAGAGAGTATTATTCGCAGGTAACAAGAGGGACAATATAAAAGCTGGGCAGCAAGGATATGGTTCATTAAGGGAAGAACTAAAGAATTCATTAAGGTGCACTGTGAGGCACAGCAGCCTTGTAAGTATTCTCTGATGTGCCAATAATGTCATAACAAATACCCAAGTAAACTAGTTAAAGTTGTTTTCCCTCACATTAACATTGGTTTTAGTGTCATTCAAGCCGTGGTCATTTACAATTTCAAAAACATCCTTGATCCCCTCTACAAATCACACAAGGCCGTTACCCAAACAATGTTCTGGGGTTATCTCAACATTCTCCAACAACTTAGAACAACATTCTAGCAAGAACACTGGAAAACAAAGCATGGTTTATTTGTCTTAATAACACAACATAGTCATTTACCGTAATAGTGTGACAGGCAGTCATTTCTTCTAGGAAGTTTCTATACTATTACTTATCGTTTATTTTTCAGGCAATTTTTAAAATACATTTTCAAGACTGGTGAGCCCCACATTTAAACTTGTAGTGTCAAAGTAATCTACCAAATCATTTCCTCCACCAGCAGCATGAAGACACAGTGCATTGTGACACCTCATACATATTTAATAATAGCCTGATAGGCTGTCATTAACATCAAACAGCAATCTAAGTTTGCTACATTAAACATGATCCCTGTGTTAAGAGGACAATCACAAAGTGCCTCCAAGATCGAGCCTGTAAGAAATATCCACCGACTTGAACAAGGTGTAATGAGGCCAACTGCACTGAAAAAGCCACACATTGGATTTAAAATTAAATAATAAAAAAAAAGCAAGGGAAAAAAGAAAAAGCTTCAGTGGGTCATAAGACCAGACATGCCATAAGGCAATCTGTCACAGAGTACTCATATTAGTAACTGTTGTGTCAAAACTGAACATTCAAAAGAAAAGACAAACCTTCCTTTATGTTTTATGAAATGTAAGCCCACAGAATTAATAATTCATGAGATGAAGAAAAACATCACATTTGGCTATAAATATTAACAGACGCTGTCAACCTGCTTAGAACTAAATTTTGACTGTCCTACCTTACAATTATCAATTTAGAAAGGAATATTCTTCAAAAGCCCAAAAAAAAAAAAAAACCAGCAAGAAAGTCATTAATGAAGAAATTAACATTCTCTATTCATGTAGAACCCAAGCAAAACAGCCTAACTGTGTTCTGTGCCCGGCTGTTGCTGAGTGAACACTAATTGACTGGCATTGTTTGTGCCCACAGTAGTGTTGTGCTGTGTTGACAGCAATAATGCTGGTGTGCACACAAGGAAAAATGCTAAAAGGACATACTAAACCCAAGACCCAGTGGAAAAAAGGAAGGGAAAGACAGGAAGTGTCTGTCAAAGGACAAAGAAATATTTTAAAAGGCAATTAAAAGTTAATACAAGTTTTAGAATACACAATTTTATACAATGAGTCTTGGATAAATTTTTCTGAGTAGCAAAATAGGCATTAAAAAAAGCAATTAACCCATAATGCACAACCACGTATCAGTAAACTGACTTCATGTGATTTCAAAGAATTATGAAATACATGTTTAGCAGTTCAAGATCTGAAGATATTTCTCCTGTATGACACCAGTTCTCTGCTTTCCCTGCTATTATATGAAATAAAATATTGGAACACAAAACAATTGTGCCAAAAAATCCAGAATACCATTAATTTAAGGTTGTTCTAAATGGTGGTGGCGGTGCTTTTCTTTACCTGCTTTTTTCTTCTCCCCACTGCTAATATAACTGCAGTCTACTTACGTCCCCATCTGCACCTACATTCTAGGCAACAGTGTTAAAAATACATAAACATCAAAATTGGGCATACATTAAAAAAAAAAGATCAGCCTAAACACTCAGCTTTTCTCTACAGTTCCTGACATTTTCACTGCATTTCACCCAGTGATGATCACAGAGTCAAAAGCCAAAGATGACCCTTACAAGGTCTTATTCAATAAAAAGAAGTTAATCCCTACCTTTATCATTCTAGAGAGATCTCCAGCATCTGCTAATTCCAACACTATGTTCAGTTCATTGTCTTCAATGAATGAGGCATAATATTTGATTACATTTGGATGATTCAGTTGCTAAGGAAGCAAAATAGTAATTCACATTTTAGTGTAGAGCACAGCACATCTTTTCAGACTGACATAGGAAACATTCTTATTTAGGCAAATTAAACAACCCCTAAAATCATTTAATTATGATACAAATTACAGAAAGTATATGCTTATGAGAAGCATTTACAAATACTTTGCAAGAACAGGATGGCATTTTAGGATGAATGTGGTGACTGGCATCGCAATTTTAGAGGAATTTTGTTTTGCTTCAATGTATGTATCCAATAACATGCTAAACTTACCTGAAATAGCAAAGTCAATTTTTGAAGTAAATGGAAAAATCATTTTTTGAAGTCAGGATTTTACTGTACAAAGAACACAGTCATTCACAATACTGCAGTTTTGGCAGAAACTTCTACTTGAAGTGTTATTCATTATTCTATTGGATTTACTTTTCAATGTTAATTTTTAATGCAATAAAGAACACAAAATTCTTCATTGTAAGGCTTTTAAAAACTCTACACAATAAACCAGTGGACACCTCAAATATGTCTATGAAAAGCATAATATGCTTTCTGATGATGGCTACACATTTTTTAAATAAATCTTTTACCTTAAGAAGATCTATTTCTTTGATGCAGTCAGCACGGGCTTTGGCATCCATTAAATCAAATATCTATGTACAAGAGATAAAATATTTTAATTAAGTGATAAAAATATAGTGAGTTGAGTGATCATGATCATTATTTCCTAGCATTCATGAAGCAATTTGAATTATGAATTTCACGGCAAGATTTGAAGCAATTTGAAATATGCATTTCATGGCAAGAACTCTGATGCACTGATTTAGTGCTGTGGCCATTCTTTTAGCCCCCTTCATAGGAAACAAGGCCATTTAAAGTACAAGCTTTCCAATGACTTAATTGCCACCTCTGTCCATCTGTTCCAACACACACACTAATTCAGCACATTCCTTATACATGGTTCAGATCTCAGGCTCCTATTCCATTCCTGCCACACCATTTTCACAAACTGATTCTTTAGTACTGAGCATACCTTTTCCTCGCCTTAGTCTTGCTACAGTCTTGCATTTCAATTCTAAGTAATGCATATTATTTTTCTCTTGGGATCAAAACTTCACTGTCACCTCCAACTCCTTCTCTCCCATTTCCTTTCCTTCAGCCAGCAAAGAAGTGACTTGGGTTATGTTATTTGTTTATTAGAGTACTTTTTTCTAAGCCCTCATCTGTCACCTTGACTTTTACAGCCTTTTACAGTTAAGACATCTCTGCTCTTCATTTTTTCCCACCTCACACCTACTCTGAATTACTTTGCAATGTATCTCATTTGTGCCTTCTCCAGTTAGCCACGCTACTCTCCACTAATTTCTATTTTTGTTTTAAGTACTTTTTCCTCATCCTAGAGTCCTTGTCCAAATTCTACACATCTACATTTAATGCACTGTCTTTCTACTTTCACTCCCTTTTTTACCACCTTTGGATTTTCACTTCACTTTCTCAAATGTGCACCTCCATGCACTATTTCTCTTAAAAATGACCAAAATGCTACTTCCTCAAGGAATCCCTCCTCTCTCATTTACCATTATTTTCTGAATTTAACAAACAAATTTAAGAAAACACATCACCAACTTCTTTGTGGTCTGCCTATTAAATCTGAACTATCCAGAAGAATTAAGAGACACGGAAAAAGAAAAAAAGACAACCCTTGAGCCAAGAGCTGAAATGCCAGATTTGCATATAGAAAGAAGAAAAGAAGAGAAGAAAGAAGAAAACCAGAAGAAAACAAAACTACCGAACAAGAAAGAAACGGAATAAGCTACCACACAACGACTTGTATATTAATGCCAGGATGATGGGAAATAAAGAGACTGAGTTAAAAGCAGTTATTCAAGCAGGAGACTGTGGGGGACTTAACAAGGAACACAACAGCTTAAGTCACAAGAAAGGAACGCTAACATTAAGAAATAAAGCAATTTCAGATGTAGTAGAAAAAAAGAGTACTATGCGTGAAATTACAGGTACAAGTATTAAAAGATAAGTAACACTGATGAAAAACAGAAAAGAGCTAATGAGTTAAAATTGGAAACTTAGTGAAGGAGATGGAATAGCCCGTATCTGTTACAGATCTAAACTTTGAATGCAAGAACAGTCATGAGGAAGTGTAATGATTTTCCTAAGAAACACTTTAGAAAATCCTAAATACTACAGGTAGCACATTAACTGAGGAAATACTGAGAAGGCATGAAATCAAATATTTTTCCTTACAACCTAAGAGACCAGGAAAGGAAAAATTTATACACCCTCTCCCAAAAGCAATCACGAAAGTGTATCAGGGAGCAAGGGAAAAAAGGGAACAGGTACAGGGAAGCATCTTGAGGCTTCGCATTTTTGCCAAGTTCTAGACAACAGTGAGATAAGAACACTCCTTGTAAATGATACAGCGATTCAACTCCAAACACACTGGAAAACCCAATCAAAACTGGGGACAGTATCTCAGACTGAAAACTGTACACCAACTACCCACTTGTAACATTTGGAAGAATTACCAAAAGCACAGTTTCAAGATTCAAACCAAAAGAGCTTCATCGTGTGACAAAGCAGGGCAGTTTGCAACTGTTAATGACTATTCCAATATGCCAAGAGGCACACTAATTTACCTACTCCAAGAACAATTCCCTACACACCTAAACTAACAGGTTTTCCAACAAAACTATTTTTACAAGATATGTCTTTGATAGGGACATGTATCAGTACCTCTCATACTGCAGTAACAAAACAAAAATAAAATCCTAAACTCAGGACTGTGCAAAATCAAGACTCAAGGCATAGGAAAGAAAGACCAAATTTTGTTTCTGTATTCTGGATAGTATTCCCAGTACTGCTAATTTGTTATTAAACAGCATGGAATAGACAAGCAGCTGTTTTCCCCAAGGGACAGACTTAAGTTTCATAAACAGAACTCCCTATACTTCTACTGCACTTCAAAAGCAGCCTGGCAAATTTGTCACAGCTTCAGCTCAACTGAGTATTTAAAAAATTATCTGAATTAAATATAGCAAGGCAGTAAAAATAAGTCTTATTTGATCCTTACAACCACAAATACAGACAATCTGAAGATTTACTGTTTAGCATTCTTGTGGTTCTCAGATTTTGATCCAGATCTAACCTCAAAAGACTATAAATAGCATTTCTCAGAAATCCAGAATTTCAGTTTCATAAACATTAACTTCCGCCAACAATAAGATTTGTAAAAAAACCAATGCAAAAAAAAAGCAAAAATACCAATCCATGGCCTCTGAAGAACCTCTGAATCACACCAGATGCAAAAAGCTTTCAGAGATTTTCACTCTGAATAGATTATCTTTCTATTTTGCCAAACTGCTGCAGTTCAGACCAGAGGATCCCAGTGTAATAAACCATGTCAGCTCTCACAAGGAGGTTACTGTAAACACAAGGAAAAAACCTCCGTGCTTCCTCACCAGCAGATGACTCAACACTGAAGAATGTCTTACCCCGAAAAATGGAAGTTGCAATGAAAGACTTTAAGAACATCCTTTCAAGTGCATGTCAGAACTGCGCACAGCACCTGGCAGCACTCGGAAGGTTTGTTTAGCAGGAGAGGCTGCCCTTTGCCTGCGGTTTGCTGCAGACTGGCCATTAGTGTAACACGGGAAAGGGATGTCAGTACTTCCATCACGCCTGGAACAGTTTATAGCTTCGCAGGCAGACTAATTCCACCTTCAGCTTCTATGACTCAGCAAGCCCAGCTGAAAGGTCAGCTTATGCTCCAGCAGGAGTGTTGCACGCAGATCTCTCCCACACGCACACGACTTTTAGCCCCGTACAGACAGTACCACCATTGCCATCAGCAGGCCACAGGCCTCAGCCCAGCCCAGACACACACTGCCTAAGGACTTCCAACCTTTGCTCCAGCCTTCCCTGGGACTGCACTCGTTTTTTGAGCTTGGTTTTAGCTGCGGCAGCACACGCCCTGCAGCTGAGTGACTTAACCATAACGAAGTCATTGCAGTCAAATGACTTGTGTCTAACCCGCTTTTACATTCAGCTCGGCTCTGTGCAACTGCATGGCTTCAAGGAAATTACAGCAGATACAACAAAAGTCTAAAACAACTTTGGATTTTTGGATAAGCTTGAACAATAAGCTTTTGCATCAACACAAAAGCATTAGCAACTGACTGCTTGAAATCACCCAGCAAAATCTCACATAAAAACACTACCAGCATCTTTTTCCCAGCACGGCTCTGGTCACTGATGAAGCTCCATACATTGATTATTGGAAATGAGCAGTAATTAGACCACAACTGTTACCATCACTGGAACTGGCTAACAATAAAAAATGCTGTATTTAGATTAGACTGCCAGCCTATTCATCAGACTAACAACAATTCTAATTCTTGACTCCACTTACAGGGACAGGATCACAGGGCAATTCGGTTGGGAGGCAAGCTTCTTTAGTCAGCACCAACTCCACTCAGCACAAACTGCACACTGGAATATATTCTTATTTCAACTTTTAATTGTTTTCCCCCAATTTCTATTTTCAAGGACTATAATAAGATCAACATTTTTAAAAATTAATTATGATTGTATATAAAAAATATAAGCAGCAAACAATACCATAAATATTTTTATGATGTGACAGCTTTCATGAAGAGTGTAATCAGAAAGTCTCAATGTGGTAAGCATTTTACCTTAGCAATTAACTGTGAAATTCCTTAAAACAATTAGGCAAATACAGCTGAAGAGACTTAAAGGAGCATTTTAAAAGCCCTTAGCAGTTTTTTTTTTTCCACTTAGCAAGCACACTAAGTGAAATAAACCTTTTTACCTCTCAGTTTTTCATTTCATCCTGCAATCGACTGTGTACTAATGGACAGTAAAAGAACAATTCTACATTGATAGTTACCGCATTTCTGTGTGCTGGGCAACTAAGGCATCTATGGTAACTCTGCATTCAATCCCTTCTCTAGTACCTTCATGTGAGCACAGATTATAGTTTTTTCTTTCAGCATTCCAGAAATGTCAGTTGTAAGTACTGTCAAGAGATACTGGTATTTTTAGAATACTTTCTAAGCTATTGTAAGCTACAGAGCAGGAACTGTTCCTATGCAGATGTGTAACCTAAACAAGGGAGTTGCAATACAAGAATTCAACTTCCTGAGTGAAGTTCTTATATACATGTTCCCAGAAAGCTATGGGCATAGCAAAAAGGTTTAGAAACATGAGCCACCTAATAGAAAACATCAAGCTGTAGCTTCCAAGTCCAGACTGTATCTGATAAACTACCAGCTACCGACCAAACTCATCATCTGAAGTGAAGTGCCAAGCTGGAAATCTACTTAATCCCACTTGCTCTAGTCCATCACTTTTCCAGGTTTTCCTTTTCAGTACTGAAGAGGACAAAGGTCTTCCTAATCTCGTCATTTAAGTAACAATTAAACCTATTTCTGTTCTACTTGAAATTCTGTATGCAATAAAAATATCAAAAAGCATTTCCAAACCAAAACACAAGCATGACTGCTGTAACATAAACCTTCGGAGAAGTAAGCAAAATAGACCTGAATGTACATAAATATTGAGAGATACAATACTGAACAGTGACAAGCATTAAGAGTATTTTGCCAGCACAGCACTGCTGTGCTGAGACAATAGTGCTTCATAAAGTGTGAAATTACAAGTGCTTTTCTAAGATTAATTAACTGTAATTCAGGCCTGAAGTAGCAATCCACTGACAATGCACAATGAATAATGAATGTATCCTAGATAAAAGGATTCATTGTCTGAATCTCTAACATGGGGCCTCCAATTTTGGAATTAAAGGAAAAGAAAGGTGGAACAATGTAAGGCAGGAATGCAATGAATCTGAAGTTTTGTTGAAATATGCAGCTTTATATAATATTTTAAATACCGAGTAGCTAAGGTTTGCTTAAAAAACAGCTCATAAAGTGAATTCATACAGTCTTACAGTCACTGACAGATATTTACAAACTGTTTTGCTGTTTAAGGATTATTTGTGAGCATTTATTCTAGTACCTAGTAATGGCTTACTTTGCCCTTGGGAGGGACTCCTGCAGTGGTCCTTGCTCAGAACACTGCACTGTGCCCCAGGTGTTCTGTTGCAGAGGTTACCCCGAGCTGCAGTAGCAGAGAGGCACTGCTGCTTCCGCAGGCATCATCTGCAGGATAGTTTGGACCTGAGACGTAGCATGTGTCAAGAAACTCACCTAGAAGTTTTTCAGTTTAGACTGCTACAGTCACAGTTCATTCACAGCTGATCTTTTCTGATGTTTCTTTTACACTCGATATATAGTTTAGACAATTATAAAATTTCTTAAGTGAAGATTTGTTTTATTTCTTGTTTCAGTAATAATTTAACAGCATCTCAGAAACATAGTTCTGTGCTGGAAAAAGGGAGAATCTAATTATTACTTTCCTAATAACACAGAGGCAAATCAAACTTGGGAAGATGAAGCACATAGGGTACAACAAGAAGAAAAGATCCAACATACTATTTTGTGAATTTTGCTCGTTAAATTATTATTATTAAAAAACCTGCAAGTTAAACAGGTCTCACTGTACTACATACCCTAATAAAAACCAAATCAAGAATACTACTTCTTCCTGTCATCTGGACTCAGCAGCAACTACAAATTCAGGAAGAGTGGTTTCTGTCACCATCTGCTTGTCCTTTCTCCCACAGCATCTTACTGCTACTTGCTTCTGCTCACATGCTATTCCACAAACATAGATTTTGTACACATTAATGTAACATTTATCAATATTGTATATATTTCAGCCAAATAAAATTTTATTAGCGAAAAATAAACATTCTTGTTGGAAAGCTTCATAAGACCTCAAAACTGGCAATCCTTTTGGAACGAATAATGGCCTGAGATCCCATAACTCCAAGAAATTATAAAGGAAGGAGTCTAAGCCCCATAAGCCCCTGACACACATGGGGTACCACTACCAAATACACATAAGGAAACAGGTACATGCCTATCCCAGCCAGGAAAATGAAATCAGGAGGGGGTGGAACAGACATGACTTGCAAGATTGGAGAGCAAGACATGTAGTAGAGAAGATGTGAGACGAGAATGGGCAGATAGTGGAAAAGTGTAAGTTCAGATCTCAGTTATGTTATTTAACACAATGCAGAGAGCATTTAGAGACACTGTCTTAATGTAGAAAGTGAAATCCAGGCACAGGCCTATAACAGAGAGATTAAAACCGCTCTCTTATAACTGAAAGAAGCATTTCTCCAGTTTTGTCCATGCTGAGCTTCCATTAAAAAGGCATCAGAAAAAAAGACGTTTTTAAATCTGAATAAAATCAAACATGACTGAAATCAAAAGGAAGAAGCACCATCATAGAGCAGACCCATTTTTCAGCTCCTCTGAGAAGCAGTTACTTCTCAACAAAACACATCTATGAAAATACATTTTACAGCGAAATTAAGTATTGTGGCTATATTTACCAAAAATATTTCCAGGGAATTTTAGGAAATCCCAGAAGCACAGTAACAATTCAGATGGTCTTCTGTCTAAAAGGAACAGCTTTAGATGCCAACTGTGCAAGCTGGAATGACTGTGCCAAAGACTCTATGTTGCCACAAGCCTTCTGAGCTCCAGGTAATGAGTCACTATATGCTTAAGAATTTATCTCCCTTCCAGGTTAACCCTTTCCATTCAGAGAAAAGTCTCCTACATACATCCACAAGGAAAGTAACTTTACAGGTCACAGAGCACAGCCCCTCCTGATGTGCCCTAGGTTATAACTCTCAATGGAAAACCAACAACCTATGTTGGACACTTTAAGACAACTGGAACCATGTCAGGATAAAGACATTTGGGAAAGGCACAACTTTTTAACACTATTTCCTACCAACAACCAAGTATATTCTTAGAAAATTATTAAATGATTACATAAAAATTAAGTAAGAAAGCTTTTCTGCCGGTAGAAACCATCACCTGTGTATGGACAGCATGATTTCTTCCTCAGACACTGAAAAAAATCTTCTGTAAGATTGGGAATCTGATGTGAGAGTACAGCTACACATACTGACTTTCAAAATGCTGTTAGGAGTACACATGCTAAAATGCCTCTGTATTCTTAATGCAAGCACTGTTATAAAAATTTCATGGTTGGACTTTATGACTTTCTTCAAGTACCCAGGCATTCCACATCCCCCTTAATTGACATGCATTTCAAGTCACATTTGACCTTTTTGGTTTCTCACACACCGAAAATGAAGGAAGAATTAGCCTAATGTTTTAAGACTGTTGATCAAAGTTCTTAGAATATATTTCAACTTTTGAAGTAGCATATATCTGGCACTTTTCCCAGAAGGGGGAACTAAGTCTCCTTTTTTTAATGACTGTCAAGACTAGCCCTGCCTCCTGGTGCTGCAGCACACAGGAAATCACAGGAACAGAACAGCAAGTCAAGATACAGCAGAGGAATTTACAGTGCGTGCATTAACTCAGCAAAAACAAAATTATTAAAATGCAGAAATTCTAGGAAACAAGCTACAGAATCTTGCACGTTGTTATACAGTCTATAGAGGTAAAAAGAGCTTTTCAGCACTGATGGCAGTACTCCTTCAAATATTACACTAAACTGATCTCGAGATCAAAACTGAAATGCCAATTTTAGTTTTGCTTTCAAAATTAAACACATTGTCAGAGAACTTTCAAAGTAAATCCAGTAGGGAATTTTAGAGTGTAATGGT
>VZRM01006301.1:5538414-5551272 GCA_013397955.1 Grantiella picta
CACAGGCCAGCAATGCACTTAGAGGTTGAGAGTGATGTCCTGGGCTGCATTTGGAGAAGTGTTGCCAAGAGGAGGAGGGGGGTGACCCTTCCCCTCTACACAGCACTGCAGGATCACATCTGGAGTGCTATGTCCAGTTCTGGGCCATTCCTACAGAGACATATGGGAGAAAGTGCAGCACAGGCCCATTAATGACCAGGGCTCTGCAGCACAGATAATGTGGGGAAAGGCTTAGAGCACTGGCAACATCCAGCCTAGAAAAGAGAACATTCAGGAAGAATCTCATCAATGGGCTCAAATTCCTGAAAAACAGATGTTAAAGTGCAGAGTCAGGCTCTCTTCAGTAGTGCCCTGTGACAGGACAAGAAGTGATGGGCACGGGATGAAACACGGAAGGCTTCATCTGAACATCAGGAAAGACTTTTTTCTCTGTGAGGGTGACACATTGAAAGGAAGGTGGTCCAGGGAGGTTGTGGAGTTGAAACTTGATGGCTGGTTTCAACAGGTAACGACACTAAGTCATATACTATCACTCTCAGGAAGCGTAAGAAGAGAAAGATGAAGGCAACAGTCTAAAACAAATACGGTATTTCTGATACAATTTTGAAACATAGCATTAAACAGCTCAACATTCGTTAAGAAAACAACTGCCCTCATCTTTGCTTCCTTCTCACACTACTACCTCAACTCCTCAAAGTCAGTCAGGAGGCAAAAATTAAAACTAATTATTTTCTATGGAATATTGGACTGATAAACAACTAATTTTAAGATCACCAGAATACACTCTGTCTACAGTTTCATTGTTACCACAAGAAACAATGTTATCCTTTAAGAAAGGAGTGACAGTTCTTTAAAAAACCCCAGATATATTTACCTGCGGCTGAAATGGTGCAGCAGTGGGCCCCTGCATCCCTTGTGACTGTTCATCCATTCTATCACACAACAATGTCCGTTATGTCCTGAAAAGAAAAATACAGTCATTCCACTGTAATTCAGTCAGTATTCATGACTAATGAAGATCAGCAAAACAAAGGAATTAATCTTTTCAGTTGTATGCTTGAGTTTAAGTACGTTTAACTAGTTCAGCCCTAAACTGTCTGGGGAAGGAGGTTTTTTTATGTTTAGCTGTTCCATGAAATGAAATAAATCACTATACGCACCTGAATTTATTATTAAACAATGTGAATTAAAACTACTTGCACCAGACAAATGACTGATAAAAGCTGCATCACCCCATTACTCTTCAGGGGCACCATCCACTTGTTTAACTACATAGATGTCTGACCTACAGGCAGCATGGGAAATAGCAGATCAGCAGAAGAGTTACAACTGCAGCACACATACTGCTTATTTGCAATGATTTATCAGTAGATTTTAGGGAGTATGCAAGACCAGTTCCACCTAAATTTAAAAAAAAAAAAAAGCTAAACATGTACACTCAATACATTCCGGCAAGCTAGTTAAGAGGCCTTTGAAATATCATGTTAGAAGCACAGCCTCCATTCCCTCCCTCAGCAAGATGGGAGGAAAGATGCCTGCCAAGTTCCCAAGATAGACACACAAGGCTTTGACCAGTAGTAAGAGTTGCAAAATGCACTGCATCGTTAGTAGGAAAAACAGGAGAGACAGAAATGCCAATGCTCATAGGATTTTTTTCCTCAACTACGTGACTCCTTTCTTAGACACCACTGAGGAGGAGCAGACGCGGCACCCAGTGTTACTGATGCCTATGAGGGCCATCCCGGTTCAGTTGAAGACAATACAAAGTTCACTGGCAGTTTTGAATGCAAACCATGAAATAAATTCTCATACAAAAATAAGAGGCAAGGCCTGAACAACTTTCTCATCACACAGAGACGAAGTATCTCTGCCTATTATCTGGTCAAACCTGCCAATGCCTTCAGAGGAACAAGAATTATGTGTCTGACAGGGATATTATCCTTGCTTTTCAATTTATTTTCTTATTCCCTACTCCAAATCTTGAATGTTCTAGAGATAGACAGACACAGACCATTTTTTCTGACACCATTTAATGTTTAACATGAGGCAATTTCCTGTAATAAATTTATTCTACTAATAAACCTATGTACTTCCACATACAAAGCTATATACATTCCACATGGAATCCAGTAGCTGTTAAAACACGTGCAAATCTTCCCAGTAATTTCTTTAGACTATTCAAAGGGTTAGAAATAACTCTCAACAGAAAGCAGAAAACCTTTTAAGTTTTTCAAAGCCCATTACAAAATATTCAAGAAACTAATGAATGGTTTGCACTGCAGTACTGTTGTCATTCTTACAGTATCGTTGTGGTAACTTCGCTAACAGCCCAAGCAGTCACCAGCAGCTCTGCAGAGTTTCTCCATGCACTGCCCTTGTGTAGGAAGCACTGGGCTGCATACACAAACAAATCCTTGGCAATCTGCTCTCCCTGGCCCATTGAAAACAGTCACCCCCATGCCATCCCAGTTCCATCAGCTATTCCTAACACCAAACCACAGCCACCCTCCAGAGCAACCAAAGGTCCCCTTAAGCTTTGCCTTCCCATCTATAATACTTCCGTACAAAGCATGCAGGTTAGGGCTTCCTGTTGTTTTGTATTACCTCTAACTAAACCAAAGGAGATCCAAGCAAGCAATTTCAGGCAGGTCAAGAGAAAAAAAACAAAAAACAAAAAATCAATTATCAAGCCAAAGTGAGAACCAGAGAAGAGGAGGTAGGAACTGACTGCCAAGATCTCCAAGACTGTCAGAATTGTCACGCTGAGAAAGGGGGCAATCAGCTGGCACACACTAACAGCTGGCACACCACTAACTAGGCAATCCTTCAGCCAGCACTAGGACACCAATGCTGACACTTTTTGTAAGTTCTAAAACATCTCCCATACAACCTCCCCTCCAAGGCAAGAACACAATAGCACCGAAAATTAAACTGTTGTCACAAAACTTCATCCAAATTCTTGATGTAGATTCACAGGGGTTGATGCACTTGCAGCAAATCCTGAGGGAGTAATGTATAGCAAATTAAAGGAATCTTCTGCTAATTTCTTGTTCTGGAGATCTATCTATCACTGCTAAGAAGGTGATTTTTTTCTACAGTGCTATTTTGAAGAGTCTTTATATGAATTTTACTCTTTTCAATGGCATAAATATTTCTACTGAAGGTTTTGCAGTGTTTCACTAATATTCTTAAGTATTCAAGATTTTGACCAGGTATATGATAGATAGATAATAGATAATTCCTACAGGTCAAACATTTGCTTTAAATTGCCAAGGGGAAAGAAGTAAATAAAAAGAGCTTTACCCTCAATTGCAAATATATAATCAAGATTAATGAAATCTACGATGAAATGTTTAGATTATGTATGTTGATTCAGGAACCATCCAACCCATTCATCTTGTCTAAATGGTCACTGACTGAGTGTTCAGCTATTGGTCTCTCTTTTCTTCTTAAATTTGGGAAAAGAGTAGAAATGGGACAAGTCATTATTACCACTGCCAGTTGCTCTGCCCTCTGTGGTCTGTTTTTATAAAAAAAGCAGGCAAACCTAAGAAGTAAAATATTCTACCATACAAAGCAAGGAAGATTTATTAACTCGTGGATTTGTTGTTGCTTCTGCGGAAAGACAAAGATATTTTATGTCCAAATACGAAAGTTATGTTAATTTTTTAATTTGTTTCTGTCTTTCAAGACTGCATGATGGATTCACGTTTTAGAGAAATGTGACATTTTGATCACGCAAAAACCCAAAGATGGAAAAAAATGCCAAGGATGCAAAGTAATTCTTTTGTACTATAAAACACAATGTAAGTAAAAACTGGATTTTGTTGTTTGAAGACTGTTTTCACTGTGAGGCATGCCTTTCACCTTGATATTAACTCCAGAGGTGAAAACATAGTGCTATAATATTGTTCATCTTTAAATTTTTGTTGAGGCAATCATTATGTCTCTTATAAGGATGGTTTTCAAGCTCTAATTTACAGTGACAAGACACTAAAAATACCCCAAAGAGTCCATGCTTGTTTAAAATTGAAATGCAAATAGAAAACACATGTATTTGTAACATCTGTTACCTCTTTGAACAAGTAATACAGTGACCACGTTCTGCAAATCCATCACCCTGATATATAAAGGTTCACAGAAAACAGACAACAGGTGAGGTGAGGCGAGTCAAGTATTCAGCACATTCAGCACCCCCAAAACCTCCAAATGCAACTTGTGTTTTTCAATACTCTCAACTGATCGTGTGGGGGGAAGGACTCCTCGCCTTCATCACACCACTGGCAAAAAAAAAAAAAAAAACCTTAATCATTTGTCTTGCAAATACAATGCTCACCGTTTTGAAGATGAAGATCATTTGGATTTGGACAACCTGCACATAGTATGTGATCACAGGATCACTGTAGGTGGCACCTACACATAAAGGATGCAGAATGAAGCTCCTGGGGATACAGGCAACAGGACAAATTTTTTCATTTTTAATCACAAGGGCATAGCAACTCCTCTTACTCCACAAGGCAGAGAAGGAGCCCTCACCAGTAAGTCAGACTATCAAACTTCAAGTGCCTGAAATGGGAGTAACACCTTTTCCTTCCTTCATAAACAGGCCTTGTTGTCCTCATTCACTTCCTCAGTGGCCACCTGTCAAAGCGCTCGGCTATCTGCCCACACATCTGAAGATTATGCAAAGACACAAAGCAGCCCAAAAGGCAAGAGCACACTCCTACATGCCAAGCTTACGGCCCACATTAAGCACTCAGCTTTCCAGGTGGTTTCCAGCAGCCTGCCAGAGGAGAGGCAGGACTACCCACGGCTGTCAGTGAAATCAGAACAGAGGACCCACTCCTGAACAGGAGCCAGAGCTCATTGCCTTCATTTCACTGGAATGTATTCTAAAATAACACTTAAAAAAAAAAAAAAGTACGTACAAAAAACTTGAAATCCTTGTGATTGAAGTCTAGCAACTATGTCTTTATAAACGGGATCCAATTATTTCAGGAGAAAAAGCTTAAATACACTGCTTATCACATGAAATATGCTCTTTAAGAACTAGTTTCATAGCTCCAAGTCATAAAGCATTCACACTGAAATACATTTCATGGTATTTAGGCAAAAATGTTATTGCTTTAACAGATGGCAGCTCTACAACAACAAAAAAATACGTTTTCCTGTAGAAAACATCATTAATAGTCTCAATAGACATGGTTTCCATTAGCTACTTGCTATGCACTTGTTTGTCAATTTTGCATCTTAAGTGAGAACACACAGTAATCAATGTCAAAGCAGAAACAGCTATACTTTAGGCAAAGAGTATATACTTAAAAGAATATTCAGAATGTTACAATTCTGCTGAGAACCTGAGAAACACATTCTTTTTCTGCAAAATACAGCTGTAGCTACTCCACATAACTGCTAACACAGAGAAACACGGAGTTACACTGGTTCAGGATGTGCTGATCAAGGACACAGTCAATTTAGCTGCTGTTCTCAAAGGATGGAATGTACTATGTTTACTTCTGGCTTACACCATCAAGTAAGGCAGGTATTTTTTGTTTTTACTATAACCATTATTTTAATTAGGCCAGACCTAAGGCCCTTTAGAAACAACTATCCATCTAATACCCTGAACACTCATTTTCTGTAAATAATTTTTTTGTAAATTTTGTGTAAAGTTAGATTCTTCAGTATCTAATGTGGATTAAAAATGTTTAGATTTAGATCAAACTTCTCATTTATCTTTATTGAATTCAAAGATAAAGATCATCCTCAGCTGAGGAGGGGGGAAGGCAACAACACATATTAATACTGTGTTTCCATGTACGCACAGAGGCTAAAGAAATATTCCCATTTGTTTATATCACATGTTGACCCTCAGCTACCCAAAAGCACAATTTAAACGTAGGTAAAACACTCAAACAGCCACCCTGGTTGAACCTAAAAAAAGCTGTGTGCTGTGGAAACAAGGGTTTAGATTTCCAAATGCCTTCCTGAATATCCGACACACAATTCTGCAGCCCACTGCACCCGTGTTAATCCCAGCAGTGTGTGCCAGGGAGCCCAAGCGTGCCAGCCTGATTCCAGCACTGCCCTCTGTCACCTGCAGTCACACTGACATCACCTCCCAGCTCCAAAGCCACAGACTTTGTTGGGAGGAGATTCATATCCCGCAGTAACAGCTTGGCCCTTCAGCTCGATGTGAGCAGGGTAAAAAACAGCCATAGAACTGGTTTATAAACCAGACTGTCTTAACAGTCATTCTTTACCTCTTTAGGGCAAACACTTGGCCACTGGAGGCAACTGGCTTGGTGGTCAAACTCAGCCCACACTTTGTCAGGCCATCAACACCGATCAACACTCTTCAGCACCCACTCAATGCTGGCAACCCAGGGGCAGGCTGCAGCTTATAATGTTTATATTTATATATATATTTATATGCATGCATTAATAGTGCAAAATGCATGTAAGCTGACACCCACTTGAACTCTGCCAAGACTAACTGGCAAGGGAAAAAGCAAACTCAGTACTGGAAGACCATGTTAACCATTATCACAATAAAATGTCACTTATCCCTATTAGTGTACATATATATATAAACATTACATATATGCATAGTAAGATATATATGTGCACACATATCTCTGCACATTTACAGATTATGTATCTATACCTAAGTGCGTATATACACAGAACATTTCATTTTTACCACTGTCAGCTAATAGCAAATGCTTGCTTCACATTGTCCAAAAAATCCAAAAAGTCTTAGTTGTGGAAAACACATACCCATTTGTCAAATTCTCTGCAGAAGCATCCATATCAGAGAGAAGCTGTATATGCAACTTTTAAACTACTGAAAGTGATCCAATATAGATCCGTATACATCTAAATTCAAGAAGGAGTTCCTAAAAGCCAGATCAATACTTCACACAGGATGGCAAAACACTGCTCCCCCCTGTAGGGAAAGCCTTGAATGTGAACAATACAAATTCCCAGCAGCTGTTAATCTACAAGTAGATATTAACTACCTAATTGGAAATACTTCAATTTTCCAGCCAATTTATGCCCAAATTCCCTACTCATGGGCAGTCTAGTCAAAGCAGTAAAAAACACACAGACAGTTAAGCTGCGGTAGACGTTGGTTTTAACAAGAGCAGGAGCAGCCATACACAAATAATTGTTTTGGAAAACAGTCAGGGAATACACTCAGAGTTCGTAAGCAATTTTCTCATCCATTTGGCCCAACTTACCAAGCTTATTTTCACTCCAACACTGAAAACACACTTGCCAGTCACTATCATTCCCCAACTACTAAGAGTTTGCTCTGTCAGTGCTGTCTGACTAGAAGATGAAAGTCAAAGCTCTCCTGCTTCTTAAGTCTGCTTGCATTCCTCTTCATCCATTTGCACAATTTAAAAAGATATAGTTTGTTTACTTCTCCCTCTCAATTTCAATTATGTCACTCAAGTAGATTGCTTATCTTGAAAGGTGCTCCCAAAGGGTTATACATGCGCTGACTTGCCCTTCATTGAACTGTTTGTTTATTATTTCTTGTGAACTGAAAAAGAAACAGGAACTGCAACTGCTTGAGCAGCAAGCTTCTACATTCTTCATTTAGCTTCTATTCACCTGAAAGAAATTTGATAACCCATTTTTCCCTACTCAATAGCCATTTATAAACTACATAGGTAGATTACAATAATGTCACAGTGAAATGTATTGCAGGGAACAATGCAGTGTATCTAACCATCAAGATAGCAAATCCTCAGCCCCCATCACACCCGGCTGTGCTCCTGCCTCTGTAAGTGAGCAATTCTAAGACAGTGTGAACTGATAATGTGATGCTGCTGCTTCCCCTGCCTTCAGCCATGACTCCCAAACTCTCCTGCTTCCAGAGGGGTTGCTGTGGCTACCCAGCCTCCTGGTAAGCAAAGTGAAACTAGCTGAAAACTAACCTTGACAAAATCACTTTTTCCCAGTTCAGTTCCCCAAATCATACCATTGCAAACACAAGGACAGAACTGTGATGGCAAAAGACAGACGGGAAGACACAGGACTTGCTCTAGCCCCAGCTAACTCGGATCAGCTGAATCTTCTGCCAAATTACATCTCTAGCATGAAATTACACAAGTCAATCTAACAGCTCAGTAACACCAAAGATCTTTCTTTCCCGCCCTTTCTCTGCCACACGACCCTGCATTGCCATCTTGAACTCTCTGGCCCTGTTGCTGAGCTGATCCAACTCCCTAATGCAGTTGAGCTTCTGCTCTGCAAGCGGCAAGTAGAACCAGCACACGGGGGAGTCTGCTGAGCGCCAGAGCAAAAAGAAAAAAGGGGAAGTTCAAGGACGGGAGATGTAGGAAAGAGACTGTAGAAGAAACAGAACATCTTCCCTCTTGCAACAGGGTGCTAGTAAGATAGCTCACCACATTTAACTGCGCTTCATCCTTCGTAGGGAGGTGAACAAGCACTTAAACTTAAAAAAGCTGTAACTGCAAGGCGAGAGCCAGAACAGAGAGAAGGCATTTGATTCAACACCAAGCCAAGAGTTTTGTCAACAAAATACTTTATGGGAAAGTAGAATTAGGAAACAAAGTAAGTGGAAGGAGCACAAACCAGGATAACAAGTTTTCACAAGGGCGAAGTTAAACTGGAAAAAGGAAAAGAAAATAAAAGTTAAAAAAAACCCAACCAAAGATTTTCAGATAAAGGAAGTAAAAACTTGATTTAGAAACCCTAAAAAGCCCAAAACATCACAAGTTCCATGCACAGAGAGGGAGGAGATCTTTCCCTAACAAAAGCATGGTTTTAAATGCATCTGTAAAAATAAGTTATTCATAAAGAAATGCTGTAAGAGATTTTACTAAAATTGTAAACAGCTGAGCTTCACACAAGAGTTAAATAAGCAGGACAAATGAAAAGCCTGGAAGCACTGTCAGATAAATCCATTAGAGCTAAGTACAAGCAAAACACATCCAGTTGGAAGGCTGGGTGGACACAACTGTGCAGCAGTGGCTCACAACGGCCACATTGCTACAGTTGAAAGACAGCACATTTAACAATAAATTCCACACACTGCTCAAAGAACTGTCGCAATATCTAAGAAAACAGTGCAAGATACGTTTTTCCAGCATGAGAATGTACATCTAACACCTGCAGTAAGGTATCTGTAGCATAGAGAAGATGATAAAATTAATGAAGCACTATAAAGAATCAGAAAAGAAACACCAGCCATGTTTAACGGGCTTTCTGTGATCCTCTGAGCATCATTACCTTTGACTCCTGAAGGCATGCATGACAGCAGTGAGTAATGCAGGATCCCTGGGTCCAGAAGCAAACAGCCAGCACGCTCACTTCAGAGGCAAGCCAACACTCAAGTCTGCAGCTGTTTCTGTGTTTTACATTAAACCACCACTGTCTAAAATAGCCAAGATCCATGTGTGGTTCTGGAGTGGCCTCAATGAGCAGCTGAACATTCAGCACTGTCTGCAGGCTGCTCTTCTGAGGTTCTGCTTGCCTCTGTAAAGTTTGCATACAGCCCACATACCCAACACACAGTTCTGAATTTCAGTCAGGGCAAGGACTGGAAGCTCACTGCTACAAAGAGAACTCCTTTTTTGGATTTGCTCTCAGATGAGGACAAAAAGGGTACAGCAGAAGGGCCTCTACAAGGCAGAATGCTATGTGTTTTACCACCACAAGTTTTTACTTATTTTTAGAAGTCACTGTAGGTTCACCTGTGATACTTCTGCCTTCAGCTATCAAAGAATCAGTAATTTTGTAAACTCTGTACACTGACCACAGAAAATTGACATGAACTGGAAAAGACTGGTTCATCAACACTTCATAGCACCTAATTCGAGTATCTCCCAAAGGCTTCAGCCACAATCTAATCAAATCTACAAGCTCTATGCGAACTTTAATGACATTGTAAAGTAATTCATCTGGTCCAACATAAATACAGCTATTAAATAAGACAGCAATAACTTTGTCATAAATCATTCCAAACAGCTTGAAGAGGCTTGAATGCAGACTCCCAAAAGCCACATGATGCAAACAGTCTACTTACTTTGTCATCTATAACCCAAAACAAATCACTAACATCACAAGATTAACTATGTGCAATCAGGTTTTAATGTGATTGTTTGCAGTATTTTCAGACAAATTCCTCTTTTTAATGTGTTGTTTAAAATTTTGTAACAAATTCCCTTATAAAAATAAGTGCCCTGTATGCCCAACAGGTTATAATGGCACTTGAAATATTGTGCATTTTCTAGCTACAAAAACCACGACTGAATCACAGTTATGTTTCACATGCCAGAGACAAATGCACGAGTCTCTTCACTGGAGAAGCAACTCATTTTAACAGTATTGCTTCTCTGCAGCTTTTTTAACTAACCTGACAGGAAGAATCACTTTAATACTTACTAAGGAAACACAAAGTGAGATGGATGATGTGCTTCAGTCTAGGGCTCAATTCCTTCCCATGTGGCCGGGGAAGTCCAATGGTGATAAATACAGCAAATCAGTGTCCTAAGGGCTGCCCTTATCACCACTTTGGTATTTTGGTCAGTTATTTTCATCTCTGTTGCAAAGCACATGGAACGCAGATAAACTGAACAAATTCTCCGGAAATTAGTCAGTTAACTCCTATGACTATGCACAGAATTAACTTTCATATGATAATCCCCACCCCCTTCAAAATCCTACTCCCTGAGAATTAGGAGGGATTTTCGCATAAACACCAAATAATCAAAAAACTCCCTTGGAGGTAGAGAAGAAGTTACTGCAGTTTGACATTTCCCTGGGGACTTTCCAAGGTAACGTGAACTCAACCAGCCATCCAGCACAGATGTGTGGAACAATGTCAAACTTCAGAAGGCAGTGAGACACTGACGGCGATAAGCTGAATTTAGCCTCAGTATAAATGCAGAGAGTATTGCACTAAGTTTATTAAACATGGGGGGGGTTGTATTTATTAAACTGCCTCACCAAATTGTCTTTGTGCACAAATACACAGGACTGGCTATGTTTTGTGCAACTGAGCTCAACACTTGCACAAAAGAAGAAAGGCACAGATGAGCTTATACGGTTCTGTCTTACAATTCAGAAGATACCACAGGTCACAGTAAAATGAGCAACTGACTTCCTGCACTCTGTTTTTCATTTAGGTTTCTCATTTGCTCACAGGCCTTCAGATGAACTCTAAAATGTTAGATTTTTTTTCTTCTTTTGAAACAAGCTTCCAGGGTGAGGATGAGAATCTACTTATCTAATTCGTGTGGACCATGGAAGACGCTACTGTAAGTCAACCAAAAAAGACTTTTAGTTGAAATTAATTCCTTGATTTGTTCTTTTTTTTTTCTGCAACGACTAACTAGTATGTTAAATAGAAGATGTCTGTGACAAAGGCAGTATCGCCATTCTTACAGCGAACAATCTTTAAAATTGCTTTGATAAGCCATCCAAGCATCAAGTATTTCTCACTGTAGTAGCTTCATGTTTCAAAATTAAAGAACAAGTGCTCTGAACATTATTCTTTCCTCCAGTACCAAAGAATCAAAAAGTAACAAACAGGGCTTCAAGCTCTTACTTTAAAGCTGCTGGACGTTGCTTGTAAGTTTCCCTCTTTCCACAACACGTTTTCCTTCCTCTGCATAAGTTTACCCTACCCCAGGCACTAATGACTGTTTTCCACTGCATTTAGTCTCTCTCAGGACAGTGCAAGTCTGAAGTTTTAAATACAGACATTTCTACAGCACTGCAACACTTGACTTGTCTCCTAACCAGCATGGGGAACAAAAATACTTCTAAATTTTATTCTTCCTGATTTAGCCGATCTGTGAATCTACTTATCCAGTCTAATAATCCAAAGTGTGTATCTTATGGATTAATATATTGCAATTTTTGCATCTCAAGCTTATAATACAACTTTACAACGGAAATATATCCGGCATATTCCATGGAATTAGTGTGCACATGTGATAGTGATGCCACTATTGCAACCTGAGAAAACACTGCTATCACTTGAAAAGATGAAAAAAGTTACCATTCAGTTGGTGCAAGGGAAAAAAAACTTCAGAAAGTTTTTTTCTAACATCAAGAATTAAATATTTGCGTGATAAAAGAATACACACCTTGTCATCATCTTTTATCAGAAGTCGGGTGACTATCCTAAGTAGTTTTACCGTTAAAGTAGTGACGCCCCTCACAAAATGCAGAGCAAATCAAAACAATCCGGTCAAAGAACAGCGTTCTGAACCGCTGAACCCTAAAGCCAGGCAGGTTCAGTGCGCACAGACACTAAATGGCACTCAGGGCCAGTTCCGGGATAACCGAGCCTGGGTGCTCCTTAGGTAAGGCGAAGGAGGGGACACTCACTGCCCAGACGGAGAATGCCTCACTTCCAGCGTTTCCCACCAGGCCTCAGCTCCTCCCGGCCCCGCAGAGCCCAGGGAGCCGGCCGGGCAAAGCCCGCACTGCGGCAGCGGGAGAGGCCTCGGCCGGCAGCCCGGTGCCCTCAGGGGAGGCGCGGGGCAGAGGCGGCCGGACCGCCGCGACGGAGCTCCCCCGCCCGCAGCAGCAGGGCCGCGGCTGCCGGGGACGGCGCTGCTTTCACCGCTGTCGTGTGAACCCTCAGGCCGGGCTATCCCTCGGCTGCCACCCGACACCCACCCACCAGCGAGAAGAGGGCACGGGAGCCTGGAGGAAACCAGGGGAAAACGGCGGAACACCACGGAAAGCAGCCCCGTTTGCGGCAGGCACCCGAGGAGCCCAGCGCGGCAGAGGCACGGGGGACGGCCGGGCCGCAGGCAGGCTGAGGCCGGAGGTGGCGAGGCCGCCGGGCAGAGTCCCCGGCCACCC